>SNQJ01S0054052.1:0-12739 GCA_010110895.2 Picea sitchensis
TTGGGGCTTCTAGATGACATGTGAGGGTCCTCCAACTTCGTAAGGCCATAACTCTCAAACCGTGAGGAGTTATGTGACGTTCCACATACCACCAGAAATGGCATGACATGTAATATCCATATAGAATATTATTATCTTAAAATATATCATAACTCATACAGTTACACATCAAACAAACTTGGGTCCATTACCCAAACCTGGGATCTCCAACTTCT
This sequence comes from Picea sitchensis, assembly GCA_010110895.2. Taxonomy (NCBI): domain Eukaryota; kingdom Viridiplantae; phylum Streptophyta; class Pinopsida; order Pinales; family Pinaceae; genus Picea; species Picea sitchensis. The sequence continues at coordinate 216 of SNQJ01S0054052.1, forward strand.
CATGGCCATAACTCTCTAACCGTGAGGAGTTATGTGACGTTCTACATACCAACGGAAGTGATGTTCTACATACCAATGGAAATGGCATGAAAAGCACTATCTGTATAGGATAGTTTCCCTGACAAATTCAATGTCCTTGATCTCATTATTCCACAATTAAGCATGGGTTCTCTTACTCCGCAAAGCGTCTTCCAGTGATGGATTTCACCATAAGGGGACCACTTTAAAGTTCATCCATATTTACTTCTTATCAACCATGAAAAAACAATAATGAGTCATATTTACATCAAACAATCTTGGGTCCATTACCCAAACCTTTGGGTCAAACTCAAATTCTGAAGTATCAAAATACAAATTACTTTCGAAGAGGCATAAAAAACACATAAACCTCAATACTTTCAATTCTAATATTATCTTTCTGACAACTGGACTGATAGAGTAATATTCTGATAGGGTCCATCTCAAAAAGGAAAAACACTCTAAACCACATATGCCATAGTCATCACTGCTCAAAAGGCGATACCAGTGAATATAATAGATCTCCTTTGGACCTTCAATCCCCCTATACCAACGAACATAGGAAAATTTTCCTTCTTTTTCTCCTAGTGCTTGCCTGGATAAAGTATTCGCTTCAGTGTTGAAGTGCATGTAAACATGGTGAAAAATGATATTCTGAAAACTTTTAATGAGGGTTTGTATCCTGTTTTTCCATCCTTCAAGTGCACTTACGTGGAGCCTACTCTTACTTGAGAGCCAGTCGATGATCACCCTGGAATATCCCATAACCCAGAGATTGTGATAAGGCACTAAATCTACAATCACAAGGGTGGCCCATGCAACAATTAATTTTTCCCTAGAATTTGATCCACTTCCATAGTTAAACATCCATCTAATAATGGTAGAATCTTGAGCTTTAATAATGCCACCCACCCCAGAAAGAGCTCCATTGGCCTGTGATGCGCCATCAAACCACACAAAAGCATCACCCGACTGATATGATATTAAGACAAATTTTGGAGGTTTATCTTTCACAGGACCTAAGGAAAAAAATTGCATAGCCATGGCTTTAGCATAAACTACTTGGATCGATGGCTTGTGGTTTTCAAACAAAGCTTTATTCTGCTCGATCCATAAAAACTAGCACATGTGATCAACCAATGGGATAGAAGAAAGTTTGTACTCAAAACAATACTTAAAGCATTCTGCCACTGTATTTCCCACCCAAGTATTCTTATTGTTCACCAACAAATTCACTCGGTCCCACACTGCAACAGTAAAGGGGAAAGTAATGAAAAGGTGTGGAATAGTTTCATTTTCAGTCTTACTGTTGGCACAGGGGCAGAACCAGGGTTCAACGCTCAAGAGCGCACCAACAAATTCCTAACTACCAGCCCTTTCGACAACACCTGCAAAGCAGATGAAGTCTCACCCGAGGTAGAGGCAGGGGTGGTTGCAGGACTCAGGTGTTTGCAACCTTATATGGGACATAGATCTATGATTAACTTGTTTACAACGAACTTAGCATCAGTTATTTCCTAACATACATTCATTAATACACTTCGCAGAAATCACATAGCACCGCAGTGATTACCCAGATCTAGCACTTAGCAATGATAATCAGGTTATACTCAATAGATTAAGCACTTAGCATCTTATGTATCATATCTATCATGCATTCATATATCATAAGAAAAAAACATCAATAGATATATCTAAACATATCAAAGCACTTAGCAAGAGAGAGACAAACATATCAGCACAGTACACAGAGTTACCGTGGTTCACCCCCACCCTGGGGCTATGTCCACAAAGTCTTCTTTATATTATCTTGGTCAAGAAGTTATAGCACTAAGCCTCCAATATCCTACCCCACATAGGACAAGAGATCTGTGTAGCTTGCTAGATCCTCTTTCCCCTAGTATATCCAAGCACTAAGCCTTCTCACACTCTGGCACTCAGCACTTATTACAGCACGCACATAGTACAACACGCACAGAGCTCTTATAGTCACATAGACTTCTGATCACATAGATCCAACTTATGCACTAAGCCATCGACTAGACAAAGCCCCTTTCTTTACATGGCCTAGACCTCTATTTATACATAGAAAAAGGCCTAAAGAAGGGCCGACATCCCTTTCCCATTACAATATTCCCAAAAACCCAAAAAAGGTTCCACAAAAAGTGGTGAGATCACATGATCTCTGCTTCGCTATGCGTTCCGTCTTCGATAGGAAGTCGAAGTACCAAACGGTCAACTATGACCAAGTATTCCTCAAAACTTGGTCGAGGACCAACAATCCCCCAACACTCACCTGTGACTCATCCTGAGTCACTCTTCTTTGGGTAACTCTTCCTCGAAGGCCTCGAGCTTCGCTCGAGCTACTTCGACCTGTTTCTTTGCTACTGCTTCTTTCTCGGAAAACTCTTGAATGAGTGCATTACTAATTGTTCCTTCTAAGCGTTGCTCTGCTGTGTTCATGACCTGTTCCAGGTTTGTCCCTTGGCTCTCAATCTCTAAGAATAGTTGGCATGCCCTATCCTGCAAAGGTCGAAGTTGTTGCGTCACTTCCATGACCTTGCTTTGGATCATATGAATCTACTACTGCACGACGCATTATTCATGGGACCTATTCATTTTCTCTATGGTCGGTAGGGCCTTCAACTGTACCTGTAACTTCTTGGCTTGGTACTTCGCCTCTTGGAGCTGTGACTCCAATTTATACAATTCAGGGTTCTCGGATAGGTTCTCATGTATCTGCGCACTTCTACTACTTAATTTTTTACATTCTTCAGTGAGTGCCTTAATCCTTTCTACTGTACATTGGGAATTCACTTCTTGTTGGTCACGTTCTTCTTGTGGAGTACTTGGTATAGCTTGGAGCTCTAGTTCTACTACTCTTTGTTGCATTTGCTGAATGACTTCAACAAGATTCATTACTTGGCATTCTATGGGTTCTTTTGCCTTTTGTTCTAAGCTAGTCACAAAGCGAAATTCTTTGTTGACTGCTTCTTTGATCCTGATCTGCTTCGCAAGAAGTTGTTCCTTCTCCTTTTGGATCTTTGAGCGTTCTTTTATCAAACTTCTCTTGGATGGCCTCCTTCTCTTACTATGCAGCTTGGCACTACTATATGATTTCCTCGTGTGCATGCTTTAGGGCCTGGGTGTCTTGTGTTGTTACTTCTTCTGCTTTTCGAAGGCGTACTTCGACTAGGTCGGAAATCCTTCGAAGTTGAACTAACTCGTCTCCTGCTTCGGGTGTTCCTTCTGGCATAGGCGCAGTGGAGACTACAAAATTAGACTAGAGGGCTCGTTGTACTCCTTGGAGCTTGGCTTCAATTCTGTCGTACATCGTCTATTGCTTGGCCTCCTGCTTTTCTATAATTTCTTCTATGGCTTCATTCGAATTTGCAAGGAGAAGGCTGAAGTCATCGGGATTGAGCGTGGTCTTCATCTTGCTCATGGTATCTTTTGATTTTTTCTTAATGGAAGACTTCGAAGGTGACCCTTTTCTTTTCTTTAGAACTTTGACTTCGTCTTCTGGTTGTTGTTCAAATTCTTCTAGGTCTTACCTTCTTCATCTGGTGTGACAAAAGCTATCCTTACAGAGCGGCTATCCACATCTTGAACCTCTTCAGTTTTCTTCGTCTCCTTTGTCTTATTTGTCTTCTTTGTCTTCTGCGTCTTACTGGGCCCAGGTGTGTCCTGCACAGCTTTTGGGCTGTTGATATCTGAAATATCCGCTGGATCTGTTGCAACGAGGAGGTCCAGTGACCATTCCTTGATGATCTCTTCAAGGTCTTCTTCTGTCAGTTTATAATAGGACTGCAATTGTTCCTGGTGCTCATCAACGCGTGGAGTTAGGTATATGAAGTGGTGGTCCGCACTAAACTTCATTAAGAGTCTGAATCTATGGAGTGTGTTCAGAGTAATGTGAGGTGTGGATTGTATTGCGGTCTTCAACTGGATGTTGTATCTGTGAAAGAGGGTATTCGGATGCCATTGCTTGTTCATATCTATCGTGTACCATAATGTAATGAACTTCACAGCCAATGGTTCAAATGGTAGGGTTTCAGGAAAAATGATATCCTCCAGCATCTCCCATGCTATGAAGGAGATCAAGATGAGAATCCAGCTGAAGTGGAACTCATATCCTTGGTCTTACGCTTCTCTACAATGCAATTCGAGTTGATTCACTAAGTACCAGTTCATTTGGACTCCTTCTACACATTTTCCTATGAGATCAACTACAAACCCAGATATTTGCATCGGTTTGTTCTTGCGGACTAACTTTCCTATGATCATCTGACAGGCGAGGCGCATTGTGCCATTGTCAATAGAGGTTACCTTGTAACCTTGTGTGCCTTGTCATTGTCAGATACTTGTGTGGGGCAAGCATACTGTAGGCTTTCCGGTCACCAAGGTTGAAGTCACAAAACTTCAATGCTGCGAGCTTGGTCTGCTCAGTGCGAGTTGTGTGCACACCCTTCGGTAGGTACACAATGATCATAGGATAGTCGTAATCTCAGGGCACACTGTCACAGTTGATTTCACCTTTCAGAGGAGGTATGTAAGAGGGAAATATGCTCGGGATCAGTTTGGCGTTCACGATTCATCTCTATGTTTAGTGTGTTTCTCGACGGTCTATCGGGATGGTCCATCTCGAGCAGTGGATGGAGAAGTTGCTACTCCTCTTGATGACGAGGCTTAGAATCCGGTGGAAATTCCTCTTTCCGACATAACTCTTTCGGTTCTTAAGCTAGCAAGTACTTCTCTCACCGATTCTTCTATTGCGCTAAGCTCATCAGACATGTAAGCTCAAGATCAATTTCTCAGGTTGTCATTGGGATGAAGGTACCGTAATCGAGTAGAGAGCAAGGCGGGGTAGTCACTATTCCACAATGCGGGTATTCTGTGAGCTCAAGTTCTCAATTGGAAAAAGTGTCTTCCGGGCATGGCGCGACCGAATAAGTAAGTAAAGTTGTAACAAACTGCTTGCAATGGATAGGAGGGTCCATTAACTCTTGATCTGTCCCTTATGGCGTAGTCTAATGGTCAGGTAACAGGTCATAACTTTCTTTCGAGCCGTTTGGGCCATCAGTGGAATGGGTATATCGTCTTCTAATGGCTATATTACTTTGACATGGCGAAGTGTCATATGTCATTGTTCTGCTATCCCGACGAAGCTCAAATTCTGCATGTTTTCCTTATGTGGAGTTTCTTCTGGAATGTTCTGTAATTTCTTCAACATCGCTTTCTTCTTCATGACTTTTATAGCCTTCTTCCCAGTGAGCTTCATCTCGTTCATCCTTTTTTCATTTTGATTCTTTTCTTCTATTAGCATGGTAACTTCGTAGTGCTAAGATTCTTTCTTTAGATCCACAGGTATTACTTGTCTAACATATTTTTTGGTCCTCTGTGGTTCTTCTAGCATTCTGTCAACTTCGTCATCCAAGTTCCCGGGGTCAAGAACCCTTGATCTGTTCTCTCGTTCTTCAATCAACTACGTGATCCTTCTAGTCAGGAAGTCTCTTAACTCTTGTCTCTATTGTTCTAGGTCCTTTTCTGCTTCCTGTTTTCTGGCTTGATCTTTTTCAATCCATGTTTTACCAAGTAACATAGTAAACGGGGTGCTGTCCTCCATGAACTTAACAATCTCAAAATCTTCTTCTGTCGAAGCTCCATGAGAATTCATAGATATCTGAGTGAGATTTCCACATAGGTTTACCAACTTTCCTCTAAATAACCCTATTCCTCCTAATGAAGGGGTCATGTCAGGTCTTCCTATAGCTTTCTAGGTTCCTTCTGTCATAATGTTCACCTGTGTTTCTTCATCCAAAACATAGTCAATGTCGAAGTCTCCTATTCTCACTTCGATCTGTTCTTTCTTCTTGAATATTTCTGATAGCCTAACATGTTGGTGGTCATTCAAGGTGTCTCTCATCTGTAGCAATATCTTTTCTGATTCTTTTTGGGTTTCTGCTATAATCTTGGTCTCTTGATCTCCTGCTTGCTCCATATTCAACTTTTCAAGCCTAGCAATCATTCTAGGGAAATCCAATACTTCATGGTCCATAGCCTTACAACAAAGACAACTGGGTCTTTTCCCAGGGTATTCCTTATCAAGATGTTCGGGCCTTCTACAATTGTAACAAAGAGTTAATCCTCTCTTTCTCTTCAATGATCCCTAACTTTTCATGTATTATGTGCTAGGATCATAACGATTAGCCTGTAAGAATTTCTTTCTAGGATCCTGCATCCATTGGTTAGTCCCAAAATTCTTTCTATGCATAGGTATAACATATCTATCACTATACTTATCAGATCTATTCATATCAAACTTTATTTCATCTATTAATTCCCTAGTTTTGAAGCTAGGACAAAATCTATCAAATATACCTAGATCCATGCTTTAGAAACAAAAAAAAATCACTTATATTACTTCTACATAGCACAAAGCTTCTAGATCTAAGACTTTTAACTATTCTTACCTTTATCAAAGCACAGATCTTAGAGATATTACCTTTTTATTGCAGATTTGACCTCTTTCTTCGCAGATTTGACTTCTTTTTCTTCAGATCTGACCTCTCTTCTTCATATCTGACCTTTCTTTCTTGTCACAAAGCTTCACAGGTCAAACATAATACTGCGCACTAGGGAAACAGATCTATGCACAGATCTTATTTCGAACAAAACTTCTTCTTCTTCTTTTCCTAGCAATCATAGTTCCAGGTCCTTGCAACGGAACCATTTGTTGGCACAAGGGCAGACCCAGGGTTCAACGCTCAAGAGCGCACCAACAAATCCCTAACTATCGGCCCTTTCGGCAACACCTGTGAAGCAGATGAAGTCTCACTCGAGGTAGAGGCAGGGGTGGTTGCAGGACTTAGGTGTTTGCAACCTTAGTTGGGACACAAATCTATGATTATCTTTCTTACAACGCACTTAGCATCAGTTATTTCCTAACATACATTCATTAATACACTTCGCAGAAAGCATAGAGCACCACAGTAATTACCCAGATCTAGCACTTAGCAATGATAATCAGGTTATACTCAATCGATTAAGCACTTAGCATCTTACGTATCATATCTAGCATGCATTCATATCTCATAAGCACAAAGCATCAATATATCTATCTAAACATATCAGAGCACTTAGCAAGAGAGAGACAAATATATCAGCACAGTACACAGAGTTACTGTGGTTCACCCCCACCCTGGGGCTACGTCCACAAAGTCTTCTTTATATTATCTTGGTCAAACAGTTATAGCACTAAGCCTCCAAGATCCTACCCCGCATAGGACAAGAGATCTACGTAGCTCACTAGATCCTCTTTCCCCAGGTAGATCCAAGCACTAAGCCTTCTCACACTCTGGCACTCAACACTTATTACAGCATGCACAAATCTCTTATAGTCACACAGAATTTTGATCACATAGATCCAACTTATGCACTAAGCCATCGACTAGACAGGGCCCATTTCTTACATGGCCTAGACCTCTATTTATACATAGAAAAAGGCCTAAACAAGGGTCGACATCCCTTTCCCATTACAATATTCCCAAAAAACCCAAAAATGTTCCACAAAAAGTGGCGAGATCCCATGATCTCCGCTTCTCTATGCGTTTCGTCTTTGATAGGTAGTCAAAGTACCAAACGGTCAACTATGACCAAGTATTCCTCAAAACTTGGTCAAGGGCCAACACTTACACTGAACACAATGACTGGGACCAGCCCATCCTCTCGCTTGCAGTGACTCCCAGGTCAGGATCCTGCCTTCTACAACAAGCCAAACAAACAATTTTACCTTAAGCTTTATATGCCAATGCCAAATAGAGAGCTACCATCGATCAATCCTCTTCAAACATTTTGTATTGAAAATACCACAATAAATGTTTTTAACCGAAGGTATGCCAGATTTGTCCCCCCTTTTCCATATAAAAGTATCTACTTTATCCTGTAAGATAATCCCCTAATCAATAAGATCCTTTCTGAAATGGTCCCACTTAGTAGCCAGATTGCCCATGAGTTTCAAATCAATGGTTGTTAGCCAATAATCGTCGAGAATAAGGTTGTTCGACAGTTTCCTAACCTATGCTAGAGTGTGATAATGATTCTGATTAAGCATTGACACCAAAGGTTGGGATAAGAAAGAAATATTTTTCAAGCCTATGATCCTATCAATACCAATGGAGATAAGTTGGCCCGAGCCTGGCTCCCAACATAACCAGTGGAGTATGAAATGCACCGAATCATTTAAACCTCGCCAGATCTTTGAAATTGCTTTTTGATAAAAGGTAGGTGACCTTAACCACTGAGTAACAATCATATGGATCATATACTTATCCTTGATAATCCTATGCCAAATACCTCCACTGTTGATCACCCTCCACAGTGAGTGTGCCACCGGTGCTTTACTAAAATCAAAAAAATTTAGGAACCCCCAACCCCCAAATTCTTTTGGCACAACCAACTTTTCCCACTTGCAAAGATGAAAAGAGAAGGTATCCATATTCTTTTGCCACAATAAATTGTACATAAGTTATCTAATAGAGTTTAAAACTGATATAGGGATCGATGCAAGGGACATCCTGTTAGGACTACGAATCACCTTCAGATTGCATGGAAGGCAAGCCCAGTAACCATCAGGTTATATGTAAATGTAAAAGAGTTTTTTAAGGGGTCAAATGGATAAGACTCAAGATGATAATGTTTTAACTCAGAAATCTGGGCTAGCATGTACGAGAAATCGAGGTCTTGACTAACTTCAATCAGTAAGTGGGAGTAAATGTGAACAGAGGGAAGACTTTAGTGAGAGGAATGTAGAGGTTGTTGTAAACATCAGGTCTGCAAACAACCTAAAGAAGAAAAACTCTAACACAAGATCTTCTTGAGTTCAAAGTTTAAGGACACTAAAGAAACATCATAATAATATTATAATCAAACATACATCATAATATCACCACAACAATTCATGTGAATCATTCAAGCATGAACACTTCAGCATCAGAGGCAAATAAGTTGGAATAAGAAAGTTGATTTCTATTAACCAAGATGTCTCAAATCAAGTACATAACCAATTCACAGTAACTTCATCAAAATATTACAGTATAAGGGATCCTAGCTCAACCATTCGAACCTACTGAAGAATTTCATTTATCTATTTATACAAAAAAGGGAGGCAACAGCTGGAGGTGTGAGTTGGCCCTCCTCCCATGAAAATATCCTAGTAGTTATTTCATCTAACAGCTTAAACTAACAACTGTGTTATAAAAAGGGAAATGTTGGCCACTGATCCAACCAACTTCGAACTAACTTGATCTTTTGTTGATGTGCATCTCCATATGTGCCAAGTGTCCTTTGGATGCTTGTAATTGTCATCATGTTATCAGTTGTTATCTTTTTCTATCTTCCACATCATCATCCATTCACTAAGATGATAATTCGGGCTCCCTATATTCCTGGTACCTGTTGGTAGCGTCATTTGGTAGCGAGCTTCCATAGGCAACCTCCAAAATAGGCATGTTTAATGGGTAGTGCCAAACCATGTCTACCTTTGTGTAGAATTCGGTCTCTGCCAAAATTTCAGTAGCGCTAACCTGTGTGCCTCTGTGTAGAATTGGGTCTCTGCCAGAATTTTGGTAGCGCCATCCTGTGTGCCTCTATGTAGAATTCGGTCTCTACCAGAATTTTGGTAGCGCCATCCTGTTTGTCTGCGTGCAATTCAGTAGCACCCAGCTGACTTCGCAGCACCATCCTTTCAATGTTGATAGATTTGGTAGCACCCCCAAGCAGTTAGTAGCGCCATCATTACATCATTCTTAGTAAATTAGGTAGCGTTATAGAAAGAATACAGATAGAACTTTGAAAATTAGACAATTTCATAGCGCTAAAGTGCTATGGAATGTCTGCGCTACTAATGTCAAAAAGATTAACTCTTTGCAGATCACCAAAACTCTGAACAATATGCATTTCGAAACCGATATAGCCTATATAGGTGGCAGAGGAAGTATTTCCTTAATTACATATTCTTGCAAAAAGGGGCCATCCTCAAAAATGAAATTTACCTCTCACCAATTACTTCATCAACCTAACACTCCTTCTTGTGGAAGGAGGACTTCCATTTGGCAAAACAATATACTTCCCTTTAGTAATAGTAGGCTTCTTCATTGGACCTATGATTTATTTGGCTGTTGGCTTCTATTGTTCAATAACAGCTTCAATCAACACATCCAAGTTTCTTTGAGCCATCTCGTCTTGGAAATGTTGCAACTCTGCTTTGAGCTTTCTATTATGAGACTGAAAGTCTCTGTTCTACCTATAAAGATTTTTGAGTTGCCTATGGAGAGGTTGGGCCTTTCTTGCCGCAAACCCTACTAGATCAAGAGTGTGGCTGTAGACATCCATGATTTCTTTCATCTTAACCCTGTCAGACATGGCTTCTACTTTCAAATGATCCACCTCCTTCCTAGCATCCCTGAGTTGCCTAATTAATCTTTTGAACGTCTGGATGCTAGGTGGAGTAGTGATGTGAATAGTCTCAACAAGATTTTTCATGGTTTCCTCTTCCTGCTGCATAGGAATTACTTCGTCTATCTCAAAAGCTTCTTGATGCCTTTTCCTTTATCTTTCTTCTTATGTACAGGGATTTCTTCTTTCTTCTCCACACAGGGATTTTCTTCTTTCTTCTCCAAAGGATTTTCAATGCCTTGGCCCTTATCTTTATTCTTATGAAGGATAGAGAGTTTTGGTAGGGCATGTTCTTCAATATCCTCTTTAAGAGCTGATGATGTTGTGAAAGGGCTTCTGACCTTGATGTTGGCTGTTGAAGGAGATGAGGAGAAGTGTAGCTTCTTCCCTTTCTTTGTTGTACTTTTAGTAGAAGAAGGGGATTCTTCTAACTCTGGTGGAGGAGGGGGTGAAAGGTCTCTCTGTGGAGAATGATAAGCCTCCTCCTCAGTTCTTGCAACCCTTTTGATGGCCTCTTGATATTGAACAAGAACTCTTCTCTTTCTCTTATTTCTAGTACCTGCTTTAGCAGAACTGGTGGATGGTAAAGGGATTTCTATCTGCGACTGAGGAGTAGCTACTATATCCAACTTCATGTGAGAAGTGTTAGCGATTATTTTTGTCTTAGGCACAAATGCACCTAGATCTGCAGAATGACCAGGAAACACCCAAGTGCAGCAGCAGAAGGACCCAACTTTTCGGTTACGGGTCAAGCGAGCGGACAAGGTTTTGATGTCTACAGCCGAGACCCATCCACGGAGAAGATCAACGGTCATCGGGATCTCAAGGTTACCAAGTTACCCGACATATAACACCAAAGAAAGCCCTTATATTTCAAGATTGAATCTGGGTCGTCCGATCCAGTGATGCGTAGCGCGAGATCCGGCCGCATCGGCATTTTGGTGGTCGGGAGTTCGTGGGGTGAGAGTTTCGTGTTGTTTAACATCGCGAAACCCCAAACACCGATAGCACCGAAAGCATAGAGGCTGGGGCCCGTAACATCACGAAGCATTTTCAGCTGTCCATTCAATGGGGACACATGGCGACAAACTGAGCCATCTCGACGTTTCGCCCGTCACGACTTCAAGGCGTAAACAACAGCTCCATTATGTCCTGATGCACGAGGTGCCGGGAGAGTCCCGGGCCCGGGCCCACAGTGGTGTCGGGTGAATTCAAGACCGTCAGATCTCAGAGGGACGCATGGCACCAGGTTGGGCCGCCTCAGCGTTTCACTCATCGCGATTTCAAATTGCGGGAATAGCTCCTTCCCATCCATGAACGCCGAAAGCGCCTTGGGAATAGGCACGTGATCACAGCCTGTGGTCACTTGGAGGAAGGAAGGAGCTGCGTAAAGAAGGCCAAAAGTGCCAAGTTCAGTTACAGAGGGGATCATCGCGATCTCCAGGCGCCATCAGACAGATTTCAATATTGTTTCTAGCATTGAAATAAATGAAGGCAAGAGCGGGTGGTTGAAACCTCCTGTTGTTCATTAAGTGAGGGGATGGAGAGTCTAGTGAGCCACCTGCTCACAGAGGTCTTGTGTATCGATTTCCTCAAAGAATCCATGCCGGAGTCCTCAACTCGACGGAGAAGTCTGCACACGCTAGTTGAGCACTTAATGGATCAACTATACTGAATACTGAATACTGAATACAAAAGCACCACAACAGATATAGAAGAACAATATGCAAAATCTTCTTTATTACCATGAAACCCTTAGGGTAGGGCAACACCATAGAATGGATCCTATTATGGAAGGTATCCTCTCATGTTCACTTACCTCTTCGAGGGGGCATCCTCTTATTGAGGTACCGCTCCAAATACAATACTTCTTTTCATGTCTCATTACATTGTTTGAATCTCTTTGTGTAGTGCTACCATCACCTAAGAACATTCTAGAGGAGGAATCTTCTAGAAGTAGAACCTTCTAAGAAGTCCTCTTACATTTATTATATCTAATTACCCATTTGTTATATCTAACTACCATAGTGGGCCTTATTTAATAATATAGT
>SNQJ01S0054052.1:21697-40577 GCA_010110895.2 Picea sitchensis
TTTATGTCCCAATGCACGAGGTGTCAGGAGAGTCCCGAGCCCAGGCCCACACCGGTGTCGGGTGAATTCAAGACCATCAGATCTCAGAGGGACGCGTGGCACCAGGTTGGGCTGCCTCGGCGTTTCACTCATTAAGATTTCAAATTGCGGGAATATCTCCTTCCCATCCGCGAACGCCGAAAGTGCCTTGGGAATAGGCACGTGATCACAGTCTATGGTCACTTGGAGGAAGGAAGGAGTTGCGTAAAGAAGGCCAAAAGCACCAAGTTCAGTTACAGAGGGGATCATCGTGATCTCCAGGCGCCATCAGACAGATTTCAATACTGTTTCTAGCATTGAAATAAATGAAGGCAAGAGTGGGTGGTTGAAACCTCTTGTTGTTCATTAAGTGAGGGGATGGAGATTCTGGCAAGCCACATGCTCGCAGAGGTCCTGTGTATCGATTTCCTCAAAGAAGCCATGTCGGAGTCCTCAACTTGACAGAGAAGTCTGCACACGCTAGCTGAGCACTTAATGGCTCAGCTACCCTCCTTACAGGGGCCATGCGTAGTAAAGGTGGCACTTAAAGAAATATATTGGTACAAGTTTGACTGAAGGGACATCAAGCCTTGAGTGACTGGGCACGCCTCTGTGAGGTGATTTTTCCTGGGTATATAGTCTCAGTTTTGTTTTTTTTTGAAAGGATGGATGTGAGAGTTGAGCTCCCGATTATAAAGTTTCAGCAGACATCCTAGCTTTCTGGTCATGTATCTATATATGAGATTTCTTATTTTATAATAGACAGTCTTCTTAATCCATCTGAATTTTTGTCTCATGCTTGGAGAGTTCGTGAACGAATGATTCGTGTGGATCATTGCAATTATGTCATGATAAAGGATTTATTTATGCATTATTGTATTCTCCGGTTTTCTGTGTTTGAGCGCAAGAGGATCTTGTGTTTGGATGCCTTCTTCTACATTCTGTTGGAACCCTGATGTTTACTACAGACCTTCGCATCTCCCTGATATAAGTCTTCCCCCTACTCACCCTTGCTACACCTCACTGTCTGAAGTTATATAAGACCTCACTTGCACATACATGTCTGGCCTAGTTTCGAAGTTGGAACCACGTCGTTTGAGTTAGCCTCCATCCGATCACCCCATTAAACAAATCGTGACATAAACTGATGGGCGTTAGGCTCTGCTCCTGCAAGCAATCCAGGAGTGACTTCTGACGCTAACAAGAAGCAATAATGAAATGTTCCCATGAGATATCCTTCTTACCCATCTCTTCAGAAACCAGCATTCTAATCAACCCAGAATGAAATATGGTAGTAACCATAGCCTTAGACTTGGATTGAACCTTGTCTGACATCTTGCCTATGCTCCTTAGCAAATAGTAGGGGATGTTCATTTCAATTTTTCCAGTAAAATGAAACAGAATCCTTATATGGTACTGATATAGTGTATTGAACCTCCCTTCACACGTAAAGTACCTCTGAATGATCCTCAATAATTTATCAAACTACTCCATCAGATAATTTCTTGGCACGCCTTTAGAAAGATTATCAACTTTATATTCAGGCTTGAGGAAATATTTAGCATAGGCTTCATCTAAGGCCATGGATTTAAACCAGCTCTCACCAGTGATAGGGATTCTTGTAGTAGCTGAAATAGAGGTCTCAGACACCTCAAATTATAGGTCCCCTACCTTGGTCTTCAGGCCATCAAAATGTAAGGAAAACTTCCTTGTCACCTCAGGATGACCTCTTTGCATATTTTGGTAGAAAGAGAGGCATCTGGCCCTTTGAAAAACTTCTCTGGCCATGGGCTCTACCTCGAATCGATGCATGTCGATAGGCTTAGTTCTAACCACATTACCTCCCTTGTGTGACTTCTTCGTCTGAGGAGTCTCCATAGTTTAGGATAAGAGATTTAGGGCTATGGATTAGTGATAACTAGGAGGATTAAAGAGTCAAAGCTCAAGTGGACAAGGCTATCCCTTTACAAGAATTTCCTTTAATCCAGACGGTTTCCTAGCTAGCTAAAACTGGCTTTAAAAATCCCTCCCTTGAATGTGTGTAGGTATGAACACTGATAAAAATATATGATGAAGAGATACCCTGTAATGGTCTTTTAAAACTAGGTTGAAACAACCCGACTCAACTGCTAGAGGAGGCAGGGGAAAAACAATGTAGTTTGAGTAGCGTTTATAGGTAGCACACTGCGCATGTAGAGGGTAAGACCTGCTTGAATACTGTGATCTCAGTGGAAATGGTGGGAAGATGTATCAAAATCAATAGATAGGCGGTGAGATTTGTAGGTTTGAATGGAGGGAAAAAAATGATAGGATGGTGTGAGTAAATATCTCCTCCAGCTACGCAAGCACAAAAATTACCAAAATTTCGAGCACTAATTCTCCTTGAAATTGATGTGCAGAGGAGGGAAAACGTGGAATACTTGTGGAATAATGACAGTTCGAGGTCTCATAAAAATATCAGGAAATATTCACGAGCAACTCGGCCTCCGAATCCATCTCAACATCAAATCTGGTAGCACTGCTTCCAACTGGTCGAAACTGGTAGTTTGTGCAGCGCAACAATTTGAGTTTTTCAAAATTCAAAAACCATTACCAGAGCTCATAAATATGAAACCTTGAAATCATATTTTAACCACCCCTGGCACTGAAAACAAGGAAGAGATGACATCAACGTCATAACTGCAAATCAGGGTAGAATATGATGGATAGGGAGTGTGCTACGGAAACTCATGATGAGTTGGCAACGCTCCATTTCAAAAAATGATTGGATAGTAAGAAAGGACAAAAGGGGACAGCAAGGCAAGTCTACGAGAGCATGAGTGAGGAAGATGGCATGTCAAATCAATATTATCGTAGGGTGAGTTGATCCTAGTGTCAAGTCATGAAGGGAATCAAAAGATAAATCATGAAAAAATGGTCCTAAGTCAAAAATTTGTGTGAGGATCAAAACATAAGTCATGACTTAAAACTTTATTTATCAAGGGGACCTAAACAAACACACTTTTAAAGGGAACAAATAAAAAATTAAAATCAAAGGGCTTAGGAAAAGATGAAACTAAAGGCTAAAGACCCAAGGCAACTTAGTGTGATAACATTGGCTCCACAGGGGATGGAAAGCCCCCTGCAGGCTACTAAGAATGAGTAGATTCAGTGCCTTATCCTTGGTCTGTGGGGTCAGATATTAAAACAAAAATAAAAGAAAAATGATATTTGCAATGGCATGAAAAGCCACTCATGGCTCAAGCAAAGTACTTTTTCAGAAAATGCCCATTGAGAGGGCCACCAAAAAATTCTTCATCCTCCATATTCTACAACTTGAAAGTGTTATTAGAGAATACCTTAGAAATTTTGAAGGGACCGATCCATAGAGATTCAAATTTATCATGCTTTCCTTTATCTTTCTTTGGTGCATCCCACTTGAGCACCAGATCGCCCTCTTTACTCACTTTCTTGTCGAAAGCCTGCTTGATCTTCTATTGATGATCATGTGCTTTATCTATAAGTTTCTCTCGAGTCTCTTGCACTTCAATCGACTGTTGAATCCTTATGATCATATGATTCAGATCCCCTCGGTAATCTTGGAAGAATTTTTCCACAGGCAAGGCAAGCTAAGAAGGAAAAATGGCCTCAACTCCATACACCAGCTAGAAAGGAGAAAGGCCGAGGGACCTCTTTGTTGTCACTCTGTCAGCCCACAAAGAAAACTTGAGTTTTGAGTCCCATGCTTTTTTGTTGTCCTCTAACAACTTTTTAATGATATTTATAAGACTTTTGTTAGAGGACTCTGCAAGCCCATTCCCTTGGGGGTAGTAAGGGGTAGAGTGAACCAATGTGATTCCAAACTGTTCACAAAACTGAATTAATGGCTTAGCATTGAAAGATGTAACATTATTAGTGACAATTCTATTCGGACAACCAAACCTTGCCATAATGTCCTCAAGGAAACCAATGATCACTTTTTGGGAAGCATTCCTTGTAGGGATAGCTTCTATCCACTTAGTAAATTAATCTGTGGAAGTCAAGATCCATCTATGTTGACCACTAGAAGTAAGATGAATTTCCCCAATAAAATCTAGGCCCCACTATTGAAAAGGTCTCGAAGTTGCCACAGGCTTTAATGGAAAACACTTGAGCTTCTTCTTTCCAGAGAATTTATGACACTTAACACAGGCTCTGATATTAGCACAAACATTGGTGAATATACTAGGCTAGAAGTACCCATCCCTGAGAATATTATATGTCGCGGTTCTCCAAAAATGATGCCCCCCACATAAACTATCATGAAAATCAGACATAATATTTTGGTCTTCTTGTGGGTCTAGGCATCTCAAAAGCACTCCCAATGGATTTTTCCAATACAAGACTTGATCAATAAGACAATATTTGATTATTTTGAGTTTTAAGGCTCTCACCTTGTTCTTTTCCATACCATCTAGAGACTGCAATTTCTATAGGGTAAATATAATGTCCTTGTACTAGCTGCAATCTGCCAATGTATGGGTGACTTGAGAACCTTTGTCAGTCAATTCAGCCTGTTGATTTTATGAGCATGTGTTAATGAAATTTACCCCCAAGGCTAAGCAATTTGATTCAACCAAAATATTGGCTAAACCCTGGCCTTTAGCCAATTTGGTAGGCTTAATCTCAAGATCAAATTCAAGGATTTCAGCAATCCACTTGCTCCTTTTTCCATCTATATCAGGATGAATAAGAATTTCCTTTACAGAAGTTGATGGGACATAAGAAATGACTCTTGAATGCAGCACATAAACTCTAAAAGACTTGAGAGATTTAACCAATGCATAGGCCTACCTATCCATGATGTCATATTTTAATTCATCATCTCTCAATGCCCTGTTGAAAAAAGCAATGGGTTTCTCAAAGCCTTCAACGTTCTTCTACAATAAAACAATTGCTATTGTATCAAATGAAGCGAAAGAAAAAATAAGAAAATCCTTGGAGTAGTTTGGGATGATAAGGACCAGGGCTTCAGTCAAGGATTTATTTATTTTATCAAAAGAATTATGGACTCAGCAGTCCATTTGATTTCATTACCTTTTCTCAACATGGTTGTGATATACTTGACCAACTTAGCAAAATTTGAAACAAACCTTCTCAAAAAATTATTTTTTCCCAAAAACGATTGAACCTCCTTTTTGGATATAGGAAGTGACAAGATTTGGATAGATTCAACCCTACTGGAATCAATCCTTACCTCTTTAGCTGACATAATATTCCCCAATAATTTTCCCTCCTTCATGGAAAACAATGATTTTTTTGGATTCAAAGAGAGACCAAATTTTCTGCATTTCAAGAAAACTTTTTTTTAAATGATCATAGTGTTCTTTATCAGATTGAGATAACATTGTTATGTCATCGAAATAGATAACAACAAACTTTTCCTTCTCACCAATAAATGCTATGTCCATAGCTCGCTGAAAGGCCGCCCCTGCGTTCATCAAACCAAAGCGCATCTTACCGTACATGAATGTACCCCAAGCAGTGGTAAAGGTTGTTTTCTCTCTATCTCCTGGAAAAACTGAGATTTGATTGTAGCCAGAAAAACCATCAATCATGGACATCTTGCCCGCACTTGTCACCCTCTGTAATATGTGCTCCATCTTGGGCAAAGGGTAATTATCCTTTTTAGAACTTCTCTTCAGATTCCAGAAATTGACACAAAGTCTGATTTCTCCATTCTTTTTTCTCACTGGGACCAAGTTAGCCACCCATTCAGAATACCTCAAAGGAATAATAATTTTAGCATCTAAAAGATTTTTTACCTCTTTCTCCATGACAGGTAGCAACATAGTATTTATTTGCCTCAACTTTTTCCTGAAGGGTTTGGTCTCTTCCTTTAATGGGATCTTGTGCTCTATAATGCTTGTGTCATAACTTCGGAGATCTTCATAAGTCCAAGCGAATACATCAACAAATTCCTTTAACAACTCAATATATTCTTCCCTCTACTCTCTTGATAGGCTTCTTGACAACTTGACATATTTTGGATCCTTTTCTATACCCACATTTCACTCAGTTATATCAGCATCATCAGTGGACACTTTCCCCTTTACTGCCACATCATTTCCGTCAAATAATATTTCTAAAGGAACTAGTCCTTTTGGAATGTGGTTGCTAGGTAGTTGCACAATATGATGATTAACAATTTTATTAAGGAAAACATCAGCATGAGGATTAATTTCAGAATCATGATCCTGATCAATGTGTAATGCAAAAAACTCATCAACAGTCTCGAGGAATTTTTTAATTTCAAGATCATCTTCAAACGCATTCCAATATTTGACATTGTCCGGTATAGAAGACCTGTATTTGACTTATACATCATACTTGAGTTTAGGTGGTAGTGGGAATCTGAAATTGCTTGCTGATACAGCCAAAGAATCAACCATGGTATTCTCTTCTCTTGGAATAAATGAAATGTTAAAAGCTAAGAAAAAACTATCCACCAAGTCCCACACTTCATTTCTATAAGATCTGATCCTAGGGTGCTTAGTCTGGTAAAGTTTTTTTATCTGATGGATGATCAATTCAACATCCCCAAATACTGATAGCTCTTCTATCCCCATTTCTTTAGCAACTCTCAATCCCAAGACAAGAGCTTCATACTCTACCACATTATTAGTAGTTTCAAATTCTAGCTTGTATGAAAGAAATATAGTCTCTTGAGCAGGTGAAAAAAATACCACTCCAGCACCAACACCTTCCCTAGAAGAGGCTTCATCAAAGAACATCTTCCAAACAGAGGTGGTTGGAGGGGAATATTCGCAAAATGTAACAGACTGTTTTCTGATTTCAAGAGGAGGCTCAAGGGTATTGGTGAGTTGCAAGATGCTAGATCCCAAATCAGTATCAAGAAAAAAAATAGGATGATTTGTGGGGTTTGCTTCATCACTAATAATGTAGGCCAACTGAGCTTCCCTATAAAGTCTTCTATGCTCCCCCCCAAACACAGGAATGGTAGCATATGAGAGACCCATCTGCAAGGTTCCCACAAGTATTTTTATCCAAGATCTTGACAAGAGCATGTCGAACTTAGGGGGAACATCAGCCAGCACGATATCCATGACTACGCTTTTCATGGGCAACTGAAATAAGGTCACAACCAGATCCTTAATGAACCCAAGACACTTCAATTTCCTGGATTCAAAAGAATATAAGTCATGGTAGGTCTTTGTGATTTCTAACCCAAGTTCATCCATAATGGTTTTTGGCATGAGATTGTGGGATGCCCCTGAATCCATCAAACAATTATGCAACACCTTATCATTTATATTCAGTGATGTATAGAAAGGAGGGAATGAATCATCTCTATCTTCTATCAATGAAACCAAGATAACTGTTGGTTTTTCATCTTGCATATTTACTGAATCGGTGGCACTTGAAGAGGCTTCAGGCTGTAACATTTTGGAGAGCTATTTTTTAAATTCTTCATTTTTTATCAATTCCAAAAAAGTACAGGAATCTTGATTTTTTGGATCTCATTCTCAAACATGAAGGAAGATGAAGACTTCAGGATCTCTTCGGTTTCAGGGATATGATTTATGACAAGAACTTGGGGACTTTGAGTGTCTTTTTCCTTACTGCTAACTGTCATAGCCTTGGAAGAATTTTCTTTTTGGGCAGGTTGATTAGAAGCATCATTTTTTTCCTCATTCTTTTTGGATCTCAGATTATATATATTAGGAATTTATTTTCCTTTATCTCCCTTACTTAATTTATTTATTTGAATATCCATCAAGTATTGCTCATATGTATATTGAGTCAAGTGAGGGGATGGGGATGTGTCACCTAAGAAATGAATCTCGGGATCATCTTGTTCCTCCTCTCCTTCTTCATCAGCAACCAAGTTGTTTTGTAAAGAAGTTTGTACCTTTTGATCATCTCTCTCTCTGTTTCTAGGATCTCTGGGAAGGATCTGGGGAGCATTATTTGGTCTCCTGAAGTTACCTATGTTATCATTACTTTGAGTATTTGTATAGGTCTATTTTCCTTCCAGTTTTAACTTCTCAATCTCAGTAGAAAGGGATTTTACTAATTTGGTAAGTTCATCTACTTGAGAGTGGACAATAGGGGAGCCGAAAGTTGAAACTTCAAATCTGTTTTTTCTCCTGTCTCTATCATATTTTCCCCTGATTTTATCAGATGCCACTATGTTGGATTCTACCTCCAAGTCTACATCTTTCATATGAGCTAAGGAGGTTGATCTTCTTTCTCTCAGTAGAACGCAAAACTTGGGTTCAAAGGCACTGGAATAAGTGATTTTTGCAGAGGTTTTTGTGGGTTTTATCTCATCAAGAATCTTATTATACATTTTGTTGAATCTTTTAGAGAAGTCAGAGACAGACTCTCCCTCTTTCCTTTTTAGGGATCCAAATTCAGTGATATAGTACAAGAATTCCTTTTTTCCCCCCTAGTGCCTCAAAAAGGCCTCGTCTAGTGCCTCAATGCCAGTAATGGATCTAGGGGACAAACCCCTAAACCAATTCATAGCCTCACCAAAAAGGCTTTGGACAAAGACTCTCATCCACACATCCTCATTTTCAATGTTTTGATTGTCTGCAATACTATAGAAGGCAACAAGATGTTCTTCAACAGTTATATCTTCTTCTCCCATGAATTTGGGCATGTATTTTAAATAATCTCCAGGAAGGAGAGAATTCACTGGCTGAGGTAAGACAAGAGGGGCATATCTTGCAACCACTATGGAATCCATCCTATTTGCAGGGGGGTTATCACCTTCCATTGGATTTTTAAATCTTGGTGAACAAGGAGGAGAAGGGGACTTGACTGTGTGTAGTTTAGGAGAAAAGGGGATGTATGAAGGGGAAATTTCAGTTTTCACAGCAGAAGGCTAAGTCTTGGAAGAAGATGGTAAAGTTTGTAAAGGGGAAAATGTTTCCTCTTCTTTGGCAGCAGTAATTTTAGCAGGAGGAGGGGTAGCAAAGCCTAAAGTAGGAAAATATTCAAGACTCTCAAGATTGAACCACTTTACAATGTCAAGGGAAGAAAGAATTTCAAAGATTTCTTCTTTCAAATCAGTTTCAAAAGAGGAATATTCAATAGGAAAACTTTGAAAATCAAGATTCTTAGATACTTCAGTAGAAGGTAAAGAAGGATTACTCGATATAACAATTGGAGTATTAAGAGTGGAATCGGGCAACTGACCAGAAGCACTTGTAGTAGAAGCAAAAAAACTTTCTTGAGAATCTTTTCCCTTCTTGATTATCTTCTCTGGGTCAGCCTCAGGTGGAACCAAAGGTAGCTGTGGATTTGATCTCGTATGTCTGCCTTTAGGCACCAGAGCTGAAACAATGGAGTTGTCAAGTGAAAGCTGCAATCTTCAAGATACTAAGTTCCAATGCATCTTTAGAACTAGTAAGCTTTGTCATTCAATCCCAGGGAAATGTATTCAAATCGTTCCCCGACAATGATGCCAAGAATGTTAGCACTAGGAATCACCTTCAGATTGCATGGAAGGAAATCCCAGTACCCATCAGGTTATATGTAAATGTAAAAGAATTTTTTAAGGGGTCAAATGGATAAGACTCAAGATGATAATGTTTTAACTCAAAAATTTGGGCTAGCATGTACGAGCAATCAAGGTCTTGACTAACTTTAATAAGTAAGTGGGAGTAAATGTGAAAAGAGGGAAGACTTTAGTGAGAGAAATGTAGAGGTTGTTGTAAACATCAGGTCTGTAAACAACCTAAAGAAGAAAAACTCTAACACAAGATCTTCTTGAGTTCAAAGTTTAAGGACACTAAAAAAACATCATAATAATATTATAATCAAACATACATCATAATAGCACCACAAAAATTCATGTGAATCATTCAAGCAGGAACACTTCAGCATTAGAGGCAAATAAGCTGGAATAAGAAAGATGATTTCTATTAACCAAGATGTCTCAAATCAAGTACATAACCAGTTCACAGTAACTTCATCAAAATATTACAGTATAAGGGAGCCTAGCTCAACCATTCGAACCTACTGAAGCATTTCATCTATCTATTTATACAAAAAAGGGAGGCAACAGTTGGAGGTGTGAGCTGGCCCTCCTCCCATGAAAATCTCCTAGTAGTTATTTCATCTCATAGCTTAAACTAACAACTGTGCTATAAAAAGGGAAAATGTTGGCCACTAACCCAACCAACTTCGAACTAACTTGATCTTCTGTTGATGCACATCTCCATATGTGCCAAGTGTCCTTTGGATGCTTGTAACTGTCATCATGCTATCAACTGTTATCTTTTTCTATCTTCCACATCATCATCCATTCACTAAGATGATAATTCGGGCCCCCTATATTCTTGATACATGTTGGTAGCGTCATTTGGTAGTGAGCTTCTGTAGCGTGACCTCCAAAATAGGCAGGTTGAATGGCTAGAGCCAAACCATGTATACCTATGTGTAGAATTCAATCTTTGCCAAAATTTCAGTAGCGCTAACCTATGTGCCTCTGTGTAGAATCGGGTCTCTACCATAATTTGGGTAGCGCCATCTTGTGTGCCTTTGTGTAGAATTTGGTCTCTGCCAAAATTTTGGTAGTGCCATCATGTTTGTCTACGTGCAATTTGGTAGCGCCCAACTGACTTTGCAACACCATCCTTTCAATGTTGATATATTTGGTAGCACCCCCAGGAAATTAGTAGCGCCATCGCTACATCATTCTTAGGCAATTAGGTAGCGTTATAGAAAGCATACAGATAGAACTTTGAAAATTAGACAATTTCATAGCGCTAAAATGCTACAGAATGTTTGCGCTACTAATGTCAAAAAGATTAACTCTTTGCAAATCACCAAAACTCTGAACAGTATGCATTTAGAAACCGGTATAGCCTATATAGGTGGCAGAGGAAGTATTTAATTAATTATATATTCTTTCAAAAAGGGGCCATCCTAAAAAATGAAATTCACCTCTCACCAATTACTTCATCAACCTGACACTCCTTGTTGACCCTTGACCAAGTTTTGGGAGATTTTTGGTCATAGTGACCTATTTTGGGACTTCGACAGCCTGTCGAAGGAGGAGCACGGGATGAAGCGGAGATCATAGGATATCGAACCACTTTTGGATCATTTTTGGGTTTTGGGGAACATGTAAAGGGAATGGGATGTTGGCCCATGGGTTTACCCATGTTTAGGCCTATTTTGTATGTATAAATAGAAGGATAGGCAATGTAAAAATAAGTGGAATAGTGCATTTGTGTGATGTGAATATATGCTAAGTGTGAGTAGATTTTGTAATTTCTTTGTGCATGACTGTAAGATACTTGTAGATCTAAGTGCAGGTACTTGTAGCAGATTGTGGAGATCTTAGTGTTGTAACGCAAGGAAGAAAGATCTCACGAGTTGCGCATATCTTTTGTCCTATGCAGAGTAAGGGTTTTGATGGCTTTGTTCTTGTAACTGATTGACTAAAGACAATAAAGAAGAAGAGTTGGTGGACATAGCCCCAGGGTGGGGGTGAACCACGTAAACCCAGTGTTATGTGCTTTGTGCTTTGTCTTGATGTGCTCCCATGTTATCTGCTAAGTGCTTTGATATGTTTAGATAGATCTACTTCTGCTTTGTGCTTATGATATGTAAGAATATTACATTTAATCAAGATATTTATGTTTAGTGCTTGATATGCTCATTCTGATCCATTTATATATGCTAAGTGATTAAATACTGTAAATTAGTGTGAATGTTGTGAAGCTCTGTTTTATCAGCAAAGTGAATAGTGATTACATATTGAGGATTTGACGGTGCTAAGAGTTGTCTTAAGTGTTATAATCACATATCTGTGTCCCAATTAAGGTTGCATACACCTAATTCTTGCAACCACACCTGCCTCTACCTCGGGTGAGACTTCATCTGCTTCGCAGGTGTTTTCGAAAGGGCTAGTAGTTAGGGCTTTGTTGGTGCGTTGTTGTAGTGTTGAACCCTGGGTCTGCCCCTATGCCAACAAATGGTTCTGTTGTCGGGACATGAAACTATGATTGTTGGGAACTGAGGAAGAAGAAGCTCTGTGCAAAGATTTGACCAGGGATTGTGAAAGCTCTATGCGTAGATCTATGCCTTAGCGCACAACATTCTATTTGATTTATAAAGCTTTGTGCTCTAAGAAAGGTAAAAGTGAGAATTTATGATTAAAAGAGGTAAGATCTGCAGTCTTTGTGCTCTGATAAAGGTAAGAATAGTTAAAAGTTTTAGATCTAGAAGCTTTTGGCTCTGTAGAAGTAAGATAAGTAGAATTTTTTGTTTCTAGAGTATGGATCTAGGTATGATTGATAGGATCTGTCCTAGCTTGAAAACTAGGGTATTAATAGATGAAACAAGGTTTGATATGAGTAGATATGATAAGACTAGTAAAATATATGTTATACCTATGCATAGAAAGAATGTTTGGACTAACGAATGGATGCAGGATCCCAGAAATAATTTATTGCAGGTTAACTCCTATGATCCTAGTGCGCAGTACAGAAGAGGATGGGATCATTTAAAAGAAAGAGAGGATTAACCCTCTGTTACGGTTGCAGAAAACCAAGACATCTTGCTAAAGAATGCCCTGGGAGAAGACCTAGTTGTCTTTGTTGCAAAGCTCTAAACCATGAAGTGTTGGATTTCCCTAGAATGATTGCTAAGCTTGAAAGTATGAACATAAGACAAGAAAACCCTAAGGCAGATCCAGAAACTAAGGCTATAGCATAACCCTAGAAAGAATTAGAGAAGGTGTTGCTACAGATGAAACAAAACCTTGGATGACAATCGACATGTTAGATTATCAGAGATTGTTAAAGAAAAAGAATGCATCGAAGCAAGAATAAGAGACTTCGACATTGACTGTGTTCTAGATGAGGAAACACATGTGAATGTCATGACCGAGAGAGCTTGGGAAGCTATAGGGAGGCCTGATATGACTCCCTCATTAGGAAGAATAGGGTTATTCAGAGGAAAACGGGTAAACCTATGTGGGAGGCTTGCTCAAATACCTATGACTGTCAATGGAACTTCGACGGAAGAAGATTTTGAGATTATTAAATTTATTGAATACAGTGCCCCATTTACCATGTGTTGACGGGTGAAATTGACCGCTCGTCAACTGGAGGAGTGAATCCGGTCCGGGGTTGTCCAATTAACCCAAGCCGTTTGGATTAATTCAGTCCGACGGGTTTAGCGGCTTTGTTGGCCGATCTAAGTCCTAAAGAAAGAGAAAAAATAAATAAAGGAAAAACAAGGATCTAATAAATGACAATTGCTAACAAATATACACACATCTAATATACATATGTAGTTTAACTAATTAATACTTATAAAATAACTCTACTTATCATATGCACAATATATACAAATAATTCTATTTCTAATATATGTAATATGTACAAAATACGAATTTTAATCTAAATCCGTGAAAATCGAATGTAAATTGATTTTTTAAACAACAGTAAAGCTATTATCTAATCTTTTTTATTTGTTTTCTTATAATGTTTATATAAAAGAAATCGAATATCAAACTGTCTAATTAAACAAAAGAAATAACAGATGGTAAAAAGTGTTTTAACTACACGGGACTTCTTTATTTATTATGCTAATGAAATCAAATAATAGGCTGACCTGTTGTCGCATCCAATATCTGTTCGATGTGTAGCATCTAGTCACCTTATCTGACGAGGTAAACCTGCGACAGATCTTAAGAATGCTCCCAATAAATATGAAGCAACAATGATGGAATTCGAATGACAGAACACATAAGAGATATGATCATAGCAATCTCATAATTTTACAAGCAGCCACAATAAGATAAATCTTGTTGTGTGAACTTGCGCATAAACGTTCAATCAAAGATAAAGATAAATCTCTTAATTCAAGTTTGAACGAATGATTACTGTGTGTTAAATCTGGAACATGAAGCATGGATAATGTATAAACTTTTATTTTACCAACTTGTAGTAAACCATGACAGTGAAAGCAATCATAATCTATTTACAAATTGAAATAAACATGACTTGAATAAAACCACAATATGGAAAAGCTAAAGCTGTGACGAGTATTATATTCTATTCAAGTCTGTAAATGAAAAATCCATAGTCTTGCCCCAGGCTGAGATGATGCAATGTGTACAAAATAACATGCTTATATAGGTTCCAGGAAACAAAACTATTTCCTGTTGATAATATCAAATTTGTTTCAAAAAATATGGGGGATGCAACCTCCCTGATTTCATTAGATATCAAAACTATCAAGAGTCTAATTTTGTCTATCAAAATGGATCACAGATATGGCTGGGAGATCTCAAAAACACCTCATATCTTCTTGGAAATCATTGAATCCTTAATCATCCTGAAAACAAGTGAAAATGAGAAGGTTTCAGATATTTTTTTAATTGTTAAATCAAACAATTCGAATTTTTCTAACTGGCTACAAAATCTTACGATTTTGTAGCCAATTAAAATAGCACATGCAATCTTAAAAAATAAAAGAAACTAATTCTAATAATAAAAACAGTTTATCTAGTCAAATCAAATATCCTACTCTAAGAACAACAATTGATTATGCTAACTAATTCATACCTCAAATCACAAACCGAATCATGTCAAGAAACTTTGGAATTTATGATAGTTGTAGTTGCTTCTACATATTTTTTTTAAATATCACATGTCCTGTAGATGTATAACTTGCTGACAGATTGGTTGAATATCCTTCAGATTGATCAAGCGTTCAGAGTAGGAGGCTGAGACACATGGCTAGACTGATGAGAGGGGTGTTGTGGGATGCTAAGGCACATGCCTAGAGAGGTAACAAACATGTCAACACTTGCAAACAGACCAAAACACTCACTTCAGCCACAAAGAAAATCTGAGATTTGACCTCTAAAGGATGAGCTATATCTCTGGAACAATCCAATTTCTGGGGAAACTACCCATGAAGAAGGTAAAAGGGCTCATTTTGGTTCTGGGTTTTCAAGGGTTTGATCTAATTCAAAACCGTTTGCTCAAAATAGCTCACACAAAAACGTGTCTCTGGCAGGAAATTACGGGGTTAGCTTAAGAACTCTTCAGTTACTTCCAATTGCACCGACCGATATTTTCCCTGTAGCTATCGAAGGTCAAGGAAAACTCTTGGGCAACTCAAAGATTGAAACCCTTAAATTTTTTGATGAACAAATGCCATTCGTTCCTTTCTAAATCATTCCTGGTGTTATCATATGATAACAGGGTTTGGATGCCATTCGACTCGATCCTTACCACTGGAGCCATGGAAAATGGAAGGGAATCAACACAGAACTCACAGGTAGGGTTTGATAAAAATCCATAGATCCATGACCCCGAGCCTTATCAAAACAATGCTATGACAATTCAAACGGTGGGTAGAGGCATTAATCACCATGCATGGGAGCAAAATTGTGAAGCCCGAGACCATGCTAGAGAGTAAAGGCATGTTGTAATTCGTGTGCCACCTGGGCATTGGGTACATGCTAGGACAGAGTAGTTGAAAACATAGTGTGTGCATTCAAGTTTGATTGCAAAGATAGGTGAATCGAATAATTCAAAGTTTGATAAATATGATCAAATATTAACCAAAATTGATATAAAGAATCGAATATCCATTGATGGGGGTATTTCGTTGATACAACCATAAATCTTTTAGGCATTCTTAGAATCGAAAAAGAGTTACAAACAATGAGAGCACATGCTCATAGCAAGAAATCACGATTCTATAATAAAACACATGAGCAGTTTTCCTTTAATCAAAAATCAAAACCAAATGTCAATTCCAGCTGCGAGTTTTCATGCTTACAGTCATGAAAACAAAAATCAAAAAGACAATAGGGAGAAGTGACGATTTGCAATTGTTATCTCAGAAACTGTTCATGAAGGGTAATGAAATTTCATGACCCTATGTAGGCAGCTATGTAGATTATTTAATAAAAATGACAATTGTGTTATTGCTGCCAACAATGGCGACACGCTGGGAGAAGCAGTTATCTCTGTAATACGAATGAGTTCAGGTTAGAGAAATCTGAAAGACTTGAAATCGAAGAACAACTGCAAGGTTATTTGAACATCATTTTAAAAAAACAAGACGCATCCTAGTTTCAGATACCTTTCGTTTAAAAGAATGAAACCTAGTGACAAACTTGGAAAAATAAAAACACAACGTTTAAGTTAATGTCTTCAATACTGTTGACAGGGCCACTGCTGCCAGTAAGCATTCATAGCCTCGACAGGGATGTCAATTAACCCACTCTGACGTATGTATCCTATCCAAGAAATTTCAAATGAGAACGAAGGATGCTTATGGCCAACACAAAGTTCATACCTGAGAATTTTCTTTTACCTGACATTGCTTCGCTGCCAGCAGGCCTGTTCAGTACCCCGAAGAACTTATCTTGGTGTCATGCATGCATTTACCCACTGCCAGTAGACATGTTCAGTGTCCCGGTGGGTTTACAAGCACTTCCCACATCTCTTAGAGAATTTATTCACATTTTGATATAGTTTTAAAGATATTCAATAGAGCGGGGTGACGCTGAAAATTCTAGTTTCTTAACACAACTTAATATTTCCACATGCCTTTAAAAAAAAAATTTAGCAAACCTTCATCAAGATCTGAAAAACAGTTCTAGAACCAATCTTCAAGGACGGGGAGAGGTCATTGAGTTGCTTTCTTAAAGAGCGGGGATAGCATAAAGAGACCTTTTAAAGATATTCATGAATACTTTCAAGTGTAGATTGCAACCGAGGAATTGACTTTCAGACAAAAGACACCTTCAACCAGCCTACAATTTCAGAGAAGGACAACAATAGATGTTCCAATAGCCTTTGACAACTATTTTCGAGATGAAGCATTATGTTTCTCTTTGTCTGAGCTAGACTGTAAAACAGGGATGTTCGACTCAAAAGGACCAATGAACTAAAATGAAAACAAAACACACCAGCGAAGAAAAATTGGAAAGCAAAGAAATCCAAACAAAAAAAATATGTACAGAAGGTGTATCTGAAAACATCTTGCAAAAAACCCCTTGGGAGACTGAAAGAAAGTAGAAAAATCCTGTTTGATGTGAAAATAGTCCTACTCGTGGTACCTTGGGTCAGGGTTGAATTTATGATTCAGATCTCTTTATTCTCCAATTAAGATTTTCATGACGATACTGCGTTTTTTGAAAATAAATATTTAACGAAAAGCAAAGAGAAAAGGATCAAGCAGACTTCCTTGACAACATTCGTATTATAGTTCTTGTGGTGCGCCCACTTGCATTCATGACTGCATTATTACAAAGAGAAATAATGAGAAAGAAAACTGAAAGAAAACCTATTCCTAAACCTACCCTAACTACTAAACAAATCAGAATACTACGTGAAGTCATGCTTCCAATGTAACCATCGGAGTAACTCCAATCCTGCAATGGAAACAAAATCAAGCATTACTAATAAGAATGGTAATATATCAAAAAAGGACAGAAACATATCACACTTACCTTCATAATCATCATCTAAAAATGAAGTAAGCATGATCTTACCATTTCCTTGAATATTCTTGTTGTATGAATCTTCCAGCCATTGTGCAATCTTGTCATGATAAGGGTCATAATGGCATGGGCGAGTGTAAGTAAGTTTAAAAAAATTGTCAAGATTACGAGGAAATGAAATAACCATCATCCAAGGCTGAAATGCCCCATCCTCCTGACAATTCTCTAAGTGTTCATTAATTTCTTCACATGGAGGATCTAAAAGAAATATGTCACACCTACTTCCAAGATAATTAGGTAAAATGAAAGCAAGCATAACTTTATCTTTATTATGAAATTTTTTTATATATGAATATTCAAGCCATCCTAAGATCCTGTCACAAAAATGAGGATTCAAACCATGACTTTGATGAAAAAAATATATCGATGGGAAAATCATCATAAGAGGTTTTGTGACGCCAGTCAGATAATTGGTTTGAATGCTTCCTTTGATGAGATTGATCATTTCAAAATGTGAAGTATAAACATTAAAATTCGAGTTGATCAAAGAACTAATATGCAACGTAGAATGTTTGAACTCTATAAGATATAGCGCATTGTCTTTTTCAACAATAAACTGTGTAAAATCATCTCGCAACACATCCTTTTCCCATATGAGTGATGAAAGTGAACAAGCATCAAATCCAACTTTATCAATGTTAGGTTTGGAATTGATTTCAGCAAAATTTAGCATATTGAAAGGATATGATTGTGGCGGAAAAGAGTAGGATGTTGTAGGAAAGATGTCAAGTCCAACAGAATCTAGGAAGAGATCAGGATATAAAAAATAAAAGGAATTAGAAATAAGCGCATGAAAAGAATCTCTTGAACTACGATAATTAACAATGGTATTCTCAAGACATTTCTCTTTAGTTTCTTTAAAACTCTTACTCTGTTTTGGTGACGAATTCCTCAACATAATATGATCATCTGGATTTGCCTTCTGTGTGATAGATAATTCAAAATTTGTGTGACAAATGTCTAGTCTTTCCTATGGATAAAGTACATTTTGAGGACAAAGGTTTAAAGTTTCTTCTTCTAGTTGTGTATCTTCTTCTCTAATCAGTTTCATAGGAGTATTAGAACATTCAAGATGATTTTTGTCGCTTAAGTGTTCTTCAAGGACTGATTTTAAATATTGATTAGAGCATGAGTTACAAGAATGAGGATATTCACCTTGAGCCAGAAACGAATCTTCTTCCACACTGGTCGAAGACTGAAAATACAATGATTCAGAGGAAAAACTAATTTGGTTGTCATTAAGAACTTGGTCAATAGATTCTACCTCCCTATCTTGTTCAACATTGTCGGAAGGATTCTTCTCATCTTGCGAAGAAAATTGTTCTT
>SNQJ01S0054052.1:44415-77668 GCA_010110895.2 Picea sitchensis
CAAAACTTGTTAAGGTGGTCTTTAGTAGATGTATTGCCTTCACCATCAAAGGTGAGTTTGGACAAGCGAGAGACTGTCTCGTTGGGAACATTGGGTAATGCGAAGTTGAAAGCATGTTACAACACAGTGATTTGGGGAGCCATGGGGGAATTGAATACATTTAAAATAAAGACTCCTAAAAGGCCAGCTTGTCAGTCAGCCCTCCTTTTAGTGCCATTTGTTGACGGGCGAAATTGACCGCTCGTCAACTGGAGGAGTGAATCCGGTCCGGGGTTGTCCAATTAACCCAAGCCGTTTGGATTAATTCAGTCCGATGGGTTTAGCGGCTCTGTTGGTCTATCTAAGTCCTAAAGAAAGCGAAAAAATAACTAAAGGAAAAACAAGGATCTAATAAATGACAATCGCTAACAAATATACACACATCTAATATACATATGTAGTTTAACTAATTAATACTTATAAAATAACTCTACTTATCATATGCACAATATATACAAATAATTCTATTTCTAATATATATAATATGTACAAAATACAAATTTTAATCTAAATCCGTGAAAATCGAATGTAAATTGATTTTTTAAACAACAGTAAAGCTATTATCTAATCTTTTTGATTTGTTTTCTTATAATGTTTATATAAAAGAAATCGAATATCAAACTGTCTAATTAAACAAAAGAAATAACAGATGGTAAAAAGTGTTTTAACTATAGGGAACTTCTTTATTTATTATGCTAATGAAATCAAATAACAGGCTGACCTGTTGTCGCATCCAATATCTGTTCGATGTGTAGCATCCAGTCACCTTATCTGACAAGGTAAACCTGCGACAGATCTTAAGATTTTTCCCAATAAATATGAAGCAACAATGATGGAATTCGAATGACAGAACACATAAGAGATACGATCACAACAATCTCATAATTTTACAAGTAGCCACAATAAGATAAATCTTGTTGTGAGAACTTGCGCATAAACGTTCAATCAAAGATAAAGATAAATCTCTTAATTCAAGTTTGAACGAATGATTACTGTGTGTTAAATCTGGAACATGAAGCATGGATAATATATAAACTTTTATTTTACCAACTTGTAGTAAACCTTGACAGCGAAAGCAATCATAATCTATTTACAAATTGAAATAAACATAACTTGAATAAAACCACAAAACGGAAAAGCTAAAGTTGTGACGAGTATTATATTCCATTCAAGTATGTAAATGAAAAATCCATAGTCTTGCCCCAGGCTGAGATGATGCAATGTGTACAAAATAACATGCTTATATAGGTTCCAGGAAACAAAATTGTTTCCTGTTGATAATATCAAATTTGTTTCAAAAAATATGGGGGATGCAACCTCCTTGATTTCATTAGATATCAAAACTATCAGGAGTCTAATTTTGTCTATCAAAATGGCTCACATATATGGTTGGGAGATCTCAGCAGTGCCTCATATCTTCTTGGAAATCATGGAATCCTTAATCATCTTGAAAACAAATGAAAATGAGAAGGTTTCAGATTTTTTTTAATTGTTAAATCAAACAATTCAATTTTTTCTAACTGGCTACAGAATCTTACGATTTTGTAGCTAGTTAAAATAACACATGCAATCTTAAAAAATAAAAGAAACTAATTCTAATAATAAAAACAGTTTATCTAGTCAAATCAAATATCCTACTCTAAGAACAACAAATGATTATGCTAACTAATTCATACCTCAAATCACAAACCGAATCATGTCAAGAAACTTTGGAATTTATGATAGTTGTAGTTGCTTCTACACATTTTTTTTAAATATCACATGTCCTGTAGATGTATAACTTGTTGATAGACTGGTTGAATATCCTTCAGATTGATCAAGGGTTCAGAGTAGGAGGCTGAGACACATGGCTGGACGGGTGAGAGGGGTGTTGTGGGATGCTAAGGCACAGGCCTGGAGAGGTAACAAACGTTTCAACACTTGCAAACAAACCAAAACGCTCACTTCAGCCACAAAGAAAATCTGAGATTTGACCTCTAAAGGACGAGCTATATCTCTGGAACGATCCAATTTATGGGGAAACTGCCCACAGTGAAGGTAAAAGGGCTCATTTCAGTTATGTGTTTTCAAGGGTTTGATCTAATTCAAAACCATTTGCTTAGAATAGCTCACGCAAAAACGTGTCTCTGGAAGGAAATTACGGGGTTAGCTTAAGAACTCTTCAGTTACTTCCAATTGCACAGACCGATCTTTGCCCTGCAGCCATCAAAGGTCAAGGAAAACTCTTGGGCAACTCAAAGATTGAAACTCTTAAATTTTTCGATGAACAAATGCCAACCGTTCCTTTCTAAATCGTTCCTGGCATTATCATATGATAGCAGGGTTTGGATGCCATTCGGCTCGATCCTTACCACTGGAGCCATGGCGAATGGAAGGGAATCAACACAGAACTCACAGGTAGGGTTTGATAAAAAGCCACAGAGCCATGACCCCGAGCCTTATCAAAACAATTTTATGACAGCTCAAACTGTGGGCAGAGGCGTTAATCACCATGCATAGGAGCAAAATCGTGAATCCCAAGACCATACTCGGGAGTAAAGGCATGTTGTACTTCGTGTGCCACCTGGGCATTGGGTACATGCTAGGATGGAGTATTTGAAAACATAGTGTGCGCATTCAAGTTTGATTGCAAAGATAGGTGAATCGAATAATTCAAAGTTTGATAAATATGATCAAATATCAACCAAAATCGATATAAAGAATCAAATATCCATTGATGGGGGTATTTCGTTGATACAACCATAAATCTTTTAGGAATTCTTAGAATCGAAAAAGAGTTACAAACAATGAGAGCACATGCTCATAGCAAGAAATCGTGATTCTATAATAAAACACATGAGCAGTTTTCCTTTAATCAAAAATCAAAACCAAATGTCAATTCCAGCTGCGAGTTTTCATGCTTACAGTCATGAAAACAAAAATCGAAAAGACAATAGGGAGAAGCAACGATTTGCAACTGTCATCTCAGAAACTGTTCATGAAGGGTAATGAAATTTCATGACCCTGTGTAGGCAGCTATGTAGATTATTTAATAAAAATGACAATTGTATTATTGCTGCCAACACCATGTTAATAGGAAAACCTTGGATTAATAGAGATCAAGCCAGACAGAAAGAAGAAGAAGAAGTTTTTGAACAGAAGAAGAAAGAGTTAAAAGATTTTATGACCAGAAGGATCGCACGCTTGATTGAAGAACAAGAGAATAGGTCGAAGCTGCTTAACGCTAGAAACCCAGATGTCAAAACTGCAAGAACATTAGAAGACTCGTAGAAGATTGAAGTACCTATCTCGGATAAAGAAGAGGTGTTAATATTAGATCCTAGGAAAGAATCTCAACAACGTGTAGTGATTATGTCACAAGAAGATAAGAACCAGAA
Organism: Picea sitchensis; assembly: GCA_010110895.2. Classification (NCBI taxonomy): domain Eukaryota; kingdom Viridiplantae; phylum Streptophyta; class Pinopsida; order Pinales; family Pinaceae; genus Picea; species Picea sitchensis. Next base: position 47,832 of record SNQJ01S0054052.1, read on the forward strand.
TGAAAAAAGAACTACTGAGACGAAGCTCACTAGAAAAAAGGATAGAAAGTTAAGAAAGAAGAGGGCTAAGACTGAAAAGTTACGGGAGGTTCTAGAGGAGACCTCGCAGAAAGAAAAATTACAGAATTGGAGCTTCGTGGGGATATCAAAACAGCAACACATGGCACTTCGCCATGATGAAGCAATATAGTCGTTGGGGATATTATAACCGTTCGATCGACGCCTCGAATGGGCATAAAAACAATAAAAGTTCATCATCAGACCGTTGGACCATGCCATAATGGATAGAACAAGAGTTAATGAGGCTTCATACTCATTACAAATGAACCATTGTCGAGTTGCCTACTTATCCCGTCGCGCCATGCCCGTAGAACACTTTTGCTAACTGAGAATTTAAAGCCCGCGGACTAAGCGAATTGTTTACAATGATCATTGCACTAGTGTTGTTTGTTCTAGTGTCATATCTAAGTTCATCGTGACCCCGGTAATTTTAATCATGAGCGCGTATTTCCGACGAGCTCCAAGGGGTGCAACAGGCATTATAGTCCAGCCGCGCAGTTTCCACTGTGTCTCTGTTAGCAGGAACATTAGAACTAGGTGATGAGCCAACTCAACTACACCACATCTTTGATACTGTTGAAGCTCGTCTTTGACGAGATCAGGAAGAGATAGCACAAGACACCCACGCTTTAGCGCAAGTACAAAAAGATCTTGAGGAGCAACGCAGTGCTGCAGAATGGGAAAATCTTGCTCTGCAAGCGAAGTGCGATGAAGAAAAAGCACAATTACAACAAAGCAAGGAACATTTTCTCGTTGAGCAACTCGAAGTAAAGGAAATGGTTCACAGAGCACTTCGCTCTGTGACAGTCATCGAAGTAAAGGCCGAAGAACAAGTTCCACAACAGATGGCACAACTTGAAGAAGTAATCCAGCAGCGCATCGCAGATCTAGAATTATGCGTTGTACTCGAGACCCCACAGGATGTAAGGGACCAACGAGAAGCAACTGTCTGCAGCATAGTTGACAGATTAAAATCTCTTGCATTGGAATGCAAGCAACTGAGTAACTGCAACGCCCAGACATATGAAAACCTCACTGAGAACCTGAATTTACAGACACTAGAGTCACAGCTCCAGGAAGCAAATCAACATGCAAACACACTACAGGTGTAGTTGAAAGCTCTGTCAGTTGTAGACATAATGAAGAGGTCTCATGAATAACGCACAGATCAACAATAGATCCATATGCTTCAAATCAAAGTAATGGAAGTCACTCAACGGCTTCAACCTATGCAATATAAGGCATTCCAGTTGTTTATAGAGGTAGAGAGCTGAGGAGCAGAGTTAGAATAGGTTGTCACTGCAACAGAACAATGCCTAGAAGGGCCAGTGAACGACGCAGTTCTCTAGGAATTCACCGAACAAGAGGCCACAACAAAACAACAATTCGAAGCAGCTTGAGCCAAGCTCGAGGCGTTCGAGGCAGAATTGCTCAGACCAGAGTGACTCGGGAAGAGTCACAGGTGAGTGTTAGGGGCTTGTTGGCCCTTGACCAAGTTTTGAGAGATTCTTGGTCATAGTGACCTATTTTGGGACTTCGACAGCCTATCGAAGGAGAAGCACAGGACGAAGCAGAGATCATGGGATCTCGGCCCACTTTTGGATCCTTTTTGGGTGTTTGGGAATATGTAAAGGGAATGGGATGTCGGCCCATGGGTTTACCCATGTTTAGGCCTATTTTGTATGTATAAATAGAAGGATAGGCAATGTAAAAAGAAGTGGAATAGTGCATCTATGTGATGTGAATGTATGCTAAGTGCGAGTAGAGTCTATAAGTGCTTTCTGCATGACTATAAGAGACTTGCAGAGCTAAGTGTAGGTCCTTGTAGCATATTGTGGAGAGCTTAATGTTGTAACGTAAGGGAGAAGGATCTAGCGAGTTGCACAGATCTTTTGTCCTATGCGGAGTAAGGGTTTTGATGGCTTTGAGCTTGTAACCGATTGACTGAAGACAATAAAGAAGAAGAGTTGGTGGACGTAGCCCCAGGGTGGGGGTGAACCACGTAAACCCTGTGTTATGTGCTTTGTGCTTTGTCTTGATGTGCTCACATGTTATCTTCTAAGTTCTTTGATATGTTTAGATATATCTACTTTTTCTTTGTGCTTATGATATGTAAGAATATTAGATCTGATCAAGATAGTCATGCTTAGTGCTTGATATGCTCATTCTGATCCATTTATATATGCTAAGTGCTTAAATATTGTAAATTAGTGTGAATGTTGCGAAGCCATGCTTTATCAGTGAAGTGAATAGTGATTACATATTGAGGAACTGACGGTGCTAAGAGTTGTCTTAAGTGTTATAGTCATAGATTTGTGTCCTAGCTAAGGTTGCAGACACCTGAGTCTTGCAACCACCCCTGCCTCTACCTCAGGTGAGACTTCATCTGCTTCGCAGGTTTTGTCAAAAGGGTCGGTAGATAGGGCTTTGTTGGTGCGTTGTTGTAGCATTGAACCCTGGGTCTGCCCCTATGCCAACACTCCTTCTTGTGGAAGGAGGACTTTCCTTTGGAAAAACGACATGCTTCTCTTTAGCAGTAGTAGGATTCTTCACTGGACCTATGCTTTCTTTGGCTACTGGCTTCTATTGTTCAATAGCAGCTTCAATCAACACATCCAAGTTTCTTTGAGCCATCTCGTCTTGGAAATGTTGCAACTCTTCTTTGAGCTTTCTGTTCTGAGACTGAAAGTCTCTGTTATGCCTATAAAGGTTTTTGAGCTACCTATGGAGAGGTTGGGCCTTTCTTGCCGCAAACATTGCTAGATCAAGAGTGTGGTTGTAGCCATCCATGATTTATTTCATCTTAACCCTGTCATACATCGCTTCTACTTTCAAATGAGCCACCTCCTTCCTAGCATCCCTGAGTTGCCTGATTAATCTTTTGAACGTCTGGATGCTAGGTGGAGTAGTGATGTGAATAGTCTCAATAGACTTTTTCATGGTTTCCTCTTCTCGCTGCATAGGAATTACTTCGTCTATCTCAACATGCTTCTTGATGCCTTTGCCTTTATCTTTCTTCTTCTGTACATGGATTTCTTCTTTCTTATCCACACATGGATTTTATTCTTTCTTCTCCACACAAGGATTTTCTTCTTTCTTCTCCACGTTCTTTTCAATGCCTTGGCCCTTATCTTTCTTCTTCTGAAGGATAGAGACTTTTGGTAGGGCCTATTCTTCAACAACCTCTTTAAGAGATGATGATCTTGTGAAAGGCCTTATGACCTTGATGCTGGCTATTGAAGGAGATGAGGAGAAGTGTAGCTTCTTCCCTTTCTTTTCTCTAGTTTTAGTAGAAGAGGGGGCTTCTTCTAACTCTGGTGGAGGAGGGGGTGAAAGGTCTCTTTGTGGAGAATGATAAGCCTCCTCCTCATTTCTTGCAACCTCCTTGATGGCCTCTTGATCTTGAACAAGAACTATGATCTTTCTATTCTTTCTAGTACCTGCTTTAGCAACACTGGTGGATGGTAAAGGGCTTGCTATCTGCGAATGAGGAGTAGCTGCTATATCCAACTTCATGTGAGAAGCACTAATGAAATGTTCCCATGAGATATCCTTCTTACCCAACTCTTTAGAAACCAACATTCTAATCAACCCAAAATGAAATATGTTAGTATCCACAGCCTTAGACTTGGATTGAACCCTGTCTAACATCTTGCCTATGCTCATTAGAAAATAGTAGGGAATGTTCATTTCAATTTTTCCAGTAAAATGCAGCAGAAGCCTTATATGGTACTGATTTAGTGTATTGAACCTCTCTTCACACGTAAAGTACCTCTGAATGATCCTCAATATTTTATCAAACTGCTCAATCAGATGATTTCTTGGTACACCTTTAGAAAGATTATCGGCTTGATATTCAGACTTGAGGAAATTTTTAGCATAGGCTTCATCTAAGGCCATGGATTTAAACCAGCGCTCACCAGTGATAGGGATTCCTGTAGCAGCTGAAATAGAGTTCTCAGACACCTCAAATTATAGGTCCCCTACCTTGGTCTTCAGGCCATCAAAATGTAAGTCAAACTTCCTTGTCACCTTAGGATGACCTCTTTGCATATTTTTGTAGAAAGAGAGGCATCCCACCCTTTGAAAAACTTCTTTGGCCATGGGCTCTGCCTTGAATAGATGCATGTTTACAAGCTTAGTTATAACCACATTACCTCCCTTGTGTGACTTCTTCTTCTGAGGAGTCTCCATAGTTTAGGATAAGAGCTTTAGGGCTACGGATTGGTCATAACCTGGATGATTAAAGAGTCAAAGATCAAGTGGACAAGGCTGCCCCTTTACAAGAATTTCTCTTAATCCAGACTGGTTGTTAGCTAGCTAAAATTGGATGTAAAAATCCCTCCCTTGAATGTGTGCATGTATGAACACTGAGAACATTGTAGTTTGAGTAGCATCTATAGGTAGCACACCGCACATGCAAAGGGTAAGACTTGCTTGGATATTGTGAGCTCAGTGGCAATGGTGGGCAGATGTATCAAAATCAATAGATAGGCGGTGAGATCTACATGTTTGAATGGAGGGGGAAAAAAGATAGGATGGTGTGAGGAAAGATCTCCTCCAGCTACGCAGGCACAAAAATTACCAAAATTCCAAGCGCTAATTCTCCTTGAAATTGATGTGTAGAGGAGGAAAATCGCGGAATACCTGTGGAATAATGACAGTTCGAGGCCTCTACAAAATCTCATGAAAGGGTCATGAACAACTCGGCCTTCAAATCCACCTCAGCATCAGATCTGGTAGCACTCCTGCCAACTGGTCGGAACTGGTATTGTGTGCAGCGTAGCAATTTGAGTTTTTCAAAATTCAAAAACCGTTACTAGAGCTCATAAATATGAAACCTTGAAAGCATATTTTAACCACCCCTGGCACTGAAAACAAGGAAGAGATGACATCAGCATCGTAACTGCAAATCATGGTAGAATATGATGGACAGGAAGTGCACTACGGAAACTCCTGATGAGTTGGCAGCGCTCCATTTCAAAAAGTGATCGGACAGTAAGCAAGGGAAAAAGGGGACATGAAGGCAAGGCTATGAGGGCATGAATGAGGAAGATGGCATGTCAAATCAAGTTGATTGTAGGGTGAGTCGATCCTAGTGTCAAGTCATGAAGGGAATCAAAAGATAAATCATGAAAAAACGGTCCTAAGTCAAAAATTTGTGTGATGATCAAAACATAAGTCATGACTTAAAACTTTATTTATCAAGAGGACCTAAACAAACACACTTTTAAAGGGGACAAATAAAAAATTAAAATCTAAGGGCTTAGGAAAAGATGAAACTAAAGGCTAAAGACCCAAGGCAACTTAGTGTGATAACACATCCAATATACAGAATGAGATTCCAGCACAGCTTTTAAAAGAGTGTATCTTCCTCCCAGGGAAAGCCAATGGTAGCACCAGTTGTTTATTTTCTTTTCCATTTTCTTTAAAAGCCAACACTAGTCACAAGCCCGATGCATACCAGTTTTAAGATAGCAACCAAGATATTTGAACCCTGTATCTAAATCCTCGAAATTGAAAGGAAAAAGAGATTTGAAAGGTCTCAAATATTCTTCCGAAAGTCTTTCCTGAAGCACTGTAGATTTAGAAATATTTATCATCAAACCAGAAGCCGAATAGAGAGATTTAAGTAGCTTGTCAATCTCCCACCATTCTTGTGCACTGGCCTTCGACATAATAATTACATCATCAACAAATAACACATGTAGTATTTTTATAGTTCTATAAACTTTCACACCCGATAACTTCCCTTCCAGTTTTTTGTCTTTTAATAAAAGAATTAATCCCTCCATTAGTAAGATGAAAAATAACGGGGAGAGTGGACGTCCCTGTCTGAGCCCCTGACCAATTTTAAAGAAATTCGTTGGTTCCCCATTTATCAACATAGAGAAAGAGGTAGACGTAACACAACTCATTATCCAATCTATCATTTCAGAGCCCAAGGCAATCTGAATAAGTATCATCCTCAGAAAGTCCCAAATAATACAGTCATAAGCTTTCTTCAAATCAAGCTTTAGTACTATAGCCTTTGATTTTTTCTTCTTTATACTATGGAGACACTTGTGTATAGTGCCTATGGCATCCTGTATCCTTCTGCCTTGAAGAAAACCTAATTGTTCTTCAGAGATTGATCTAGATAGAATCGGCTTGATCCGATTTGCAATAACTTTTGATGTGATTTTATAACATAAATTACAGAGTGAAATAGGCCTGAAGTCTCCGAAACATTGAGGCTTGTTTACTTTTGGTATCAAGGCAAAGAAAGTGGCATTTAAGCCTCCTGATAGTTTACCACTTAGTCTAGCTTCTTCAGCCATGTCTAGAAGGTCTCTCCCAACTAGTTCAAAGAAGTGGCTAAAAAACTCTATTGTCCAACCATCGGGCCCCGAGCTCTTATCATTTTTAAATTTTTTTAATATCTTCTCTAACTCCTCCAATTTAATCAGCACATAGAGAGTACGTGCCTCATCTTCAGTAACCATTTTTTTAAATAAAGCAGCGACCCTAACTTGTTATGAAGGTAAAGAAGAAACTTGTTCTTTGTACAAATCCTTAAAATGGTTAACTGCTTCCCCTTTTATGTTCTCCTGCCCAATAACAACTTTCCCTGAATCATCCAAAATTTCCCATATATGCTTGTTGATTCTTCTAAAGTTTACATAATTATGGAAAAAATTAGTGTTATTGTCTCCACTCTGTAACCAAATAGCCCTATTGTACTGACGCCCGTGTTCTTCCTTTTCCTTAAGAGTCTTGTTCCTTGCAGTTTCAAGTTCCTTCACTAAAGAGTATTGATCAATCAGACCGGTTCTAATTGTGTTATTGTGAAGGCACTTTACAATTTCTTCTTCAAGGTTTTTAATATGTTCTTCTGTAAAAAAAAAATTTCGTTCCTATAGCCACAGTTTAGTGCACTGCTTTAGGTCCTTAAGTTTCCATACTAACCTGTTTTGTTTACCACTTTCACCAAGATACTTCGGATCAGTGCAGAGCTGATTTACCAATGTCTCGAAACTATTTTCCTGAATCCAGAAAGGATTCATCTTAAAGGGATATGAGATAAATGAAGAAGGTAGATCCAATTGTAGCAAGATAGGAGCATGGTCTAAAATGTATGGGTACTCCACCCATGATCGGTAAATACCAACCGAGGCTTGTAAATCTTCAGATATAAAGGTTTTGTCGAGCCTCTTTACTATATAATCAGTCCCAGCCCGATTATTCCTCCACATCGGAACAAGCTTCCCCGGAGCAATGTCAATAAGTCCAAAACCTTGAAAAAAAGTATTGAAAAACCCTGCCAAACATCCCAAAGTTCTAGCACCACCCGAGATTTCACCAGAAGAAAAAGTCAAATTTAAATCGCCCGCCAGAACCAGATTGTTCTGAGATAACAAACCCGAGCTTCCCAGACGCTCCCAGAAAATTTTCCGCTCCACACAGGGTCCATAGGTATTTAGAATATTAATCTATCTTCTAGTGGCAAGATAAGATCCTAACAATAAAATGCCACCGCAAGTTAGATAGGGACTCAAATAAAAAAAGTTGGGATCCCATGATACCAACAATCCCCCCGAACTTCCATCAGGGTTTACAGCACAACAAAGCCAGTTTGGACGGAGAGTGAACATAAAGTCTCGAGCCTTTCCTACAAGTACCATAGTTTCCTGAAACAGGACAATCTCAGGCCGAGTTTTATCAAGTACCCCTCACACCGAGGCAAGTTTGAGGGCGCCCGCTCTCCCTCTTAAATTTACTGAGAGTAAAAACATTACTTAGCCCGTGCCAGGGCTTTGCGTGCTCTAAGTGCCCCACAATCGATGGAATTAATAGGAATTGTAGATAGTGTCTCATTCGAAAGTTTCTTTCTGGCACTTTATGTTTTGACGGGGAGATCTCAAACCCCAAACCACGGGACTAAACAAAGTCTTTCTCCTTTGTACCCGCCACCATACGCAAACCACTAGCCTCCCCGACAAACGAGCTAGTATTTTGTATCGCCTTCCCCCAAAAAACAAGTAACTGGGCAAGTGAAGAAGCATCCTTAAGATAAGGAATATAGGAATCTAAAACAATTTTAAGGGAGGTTTCCGCATCCTCCGGTTCACAGTACCCCAGAAGGGTAGGGGGGAGAAACAGATAAGATAGGAGAGAACCCTTTTGTTGGATCTGACACTAAGGGATCCATAGGTAAGGTAGAAGGACAATTATCACTATGTAAGGTCAAATACTCAGATTGGTTCACCACAAGCGGTTGAGGTGGGTCCCCCGAAATCTCACTCAAGTCACAGGAACGAAAATGCAGAGTATCAGTATGTTGATCGGACATGGGTAGACCTCCCACACCATCTACGGACTGTTGACAAACATGCGAACTGGAGAGTTATAACCATTTCGAGGAGCTTAAGGTTTCCTTTTCCAAAATCGATAGTGTAGAAAAAAAAAAGGACAGTGGTATTTCAGCTTACAAGAAAAAGTTGACGCTGGTTCCAGATCTTCCGAGTCTTGTGACCAATGTTCCGAACCGCCACTATAGAACCCTGTATCAGTGGATAAATCAATAAAATCAGTAGGGGAGTCAAAGTCCTCTGAAACCACTGCCTCCTCAAACAAACCTTTACAATCTCTGCGTAACTGTCTAGTGCTACAACACAGGGTACACCGGAAGGGTATGCCCAAGTAATCAAGACGTTGATGTATACACCTCCCTCTCCATTCAATTTCTAAAGTTTCGGGAAAGCCACGACTAATGTCTATTTCAACCAGTATTCTGCAGACTTTCCGCGCAAACGAGATTAGTAGAGCTTTATCAACCGCAATGAAACTGCCAAGAGCCTCTCCAATAGTCTTTAATGCCCCCTCATTCCAAAGGTGGAGAGGCAAACCGGGGAGCAATGTCCAGAAATGCCGAAAAGAGAAGTACTTTGTCTCAGGGTTGAAAGCCACTCTCCATTTTTTGAGCATAAAGCAACTTCCCCCGTTCATCCATCTGTTGGTTAAAAGAGTTTCCACATCTTCTGGGGAACGACAAATAACCCCCCACCATCCTTTTGATAGGTGTAACAACTCCGAAGAATAGCCTAGCAGAAGCGCCCAAGTTCTTTCCGACCATGCAGGAGTCTTTTCACTGCACAAATGCCCGTAGGAAAACCTCCCCACTAAAGCACAAAGTGCTAACCGGCACGTATCCTCAAGGCCCACGTCTGAACTGAGCACCATTTTCTTAGTCACCTTGTTTGATGTCCACTGCTTCTGGTGCTTACGAAAGGCCGACAAATGTTTGTTACCTACACACAGACTAGAAGTTGTACCCCCCAAGTTCCCAGGCTTATCCACACACTCCGGTCGAGTAGTAGTGTCCCTTGAGCGTGAATCTACCAGACCAGGGAATGTAGTGGAGGAAGAAAGAAAAGGTTTACTAACATCCCCTGGACAGCCGTTCGTCGCGATATCAGGCTTCAGAGGTAAGGAACTATGCTTCAAATGAAACTCGAAAACGAAAAAATCTTGTATTAGGCCTGCCTCCCTCCATAAAGATTTATCCGCCTCATTCATTAGTTCATTAATATCCTCGATTAATGTGGATTTACGATGGAGTGCCATCTAGCATGCCAGCTAAACCCCCAACCAACAAATCTCCGGAATCAAGGGTCTAGAATGGGCCCAGCCCTCAAGGAAAATACACCGGAGATAGTGGAAGTACACGGAGCCGAAAAAACAAAGAAACCCAATAAAGCCGAGACCAGGTGTCACTAATAGTAATAAATTAAACAATGTAGAGTAAATAAAAACCAGTTTCCGAGATAGGCAATAAATGAAGTCATTAAAACGTAGATAAGTGACTACCGCCGTTGCTCCCCTCAATAACAAAGGCCAAAATACAGCTTAGTTATTATCAAAGGGACGGGAAGTAAACAGTTCTAAACCTAACCACTAAGCCCAAAAATCTTAACGAGTCTCCCTCACCCCTGGCCATTAGCAAGGAGTTTCTGGCAGAATACGAACCAGACCTCTAAAACTTTCCCGCCAAATAAAAATTGAAATCCTTGGTTCGTCCTCGTTCTCCATTCGGCTCTCTCGCTCCAGCAAAAGCTATTCCGAATAGCTATATCTCTTTTTTTTTTCCCCTCAATTTCAATGCAAAACACGTTTTTTATATAAATATCTATATATATATAAATGATAGATTTCACGATCAAGCTCACTACCTTTACGGGTCCTTTTAAACAAATTCATCCTACACAGAATAATTTTTCCCCTTCTTATTTTTCACTTAAATTCGAAATATATATATATATATATATATATATATATATATATATCACGATCTAGCGCACTACCTTCACGGGTCTTCTTAAACAAATTCATCAATAATTTTTTTGCTTCTTATTCTCACTTTTCACGTGGTTTTGATTATTAATTAAATTTAATCTCTTTATTAGTTTTGTGATTGAATTTGTTAAAATATTTAGTATTAATTATTAATTTTTTATTTTTTTTTAATATTAGTTATTGAATTTGTTAAAATATTTAGTTTTAATTATTAATTTAATTTATTTTTTAAAATAATTTTGTGATTAAATTTGTTAGTTATTCTAAAAATTCACATAAAAGAAATGTATTTTACATAGATTTTGGATATAATATTTACTAAAAATAAAAATAAAATCAATTCTCACTTTTCACGTGGTTTTGATTATTAATTTAATTTAATTTCTTTACTAGTTTTGTAATTGAATTTGTTAAAATATTTAGTTTTAATTATTAATTAAATTTAATTTTTTTAATAATTTATGATTAAATTTGTTAGTTATTCTAAAAATTCATATGAGAGAATTTAATGTTACATATATTTTAGATATAATATTTAGTAAAAATAAAAATAAAAACTTAATTTCTATGTACAGTTTTAAATTTAATATTTAATAATTATTTTTTATTTTTTAAATCAAATTTGTAATTTGGTTTTTCATTTTTGTTGTTTTTTTAATAAAAATTTTTAAGAACATGGTTAAGAACATGTGTTTTCTCTTAAGAGGTTATAGGTTCAAATCCAGAAGGGGTAGGGTATGTATATTTTCATAGACTTTACCAGTCAAATCACTGAGCGGAAGGGGGTCCCTTGTCCCACAAACAAGGAGGTCTCATACACCAATTTAGTGTACTGGCTTGACCATGAACTTAAAAATAGATTATTATTATTATTATGGTTTTTCATTTTTATTATTTTTTTAATACAAAATTTTTATGAGTTTTATTATCAATAAATCAATGCATTTTTAAAACTACATATTAATTTAATTAATGTTGATTTTTAGATTTTTAAAAATTATATAACTTTAAAATAAAAAGGCAATAAAACTTAATCTTAATTTAGGAAATTCCTAAACTTCAACATTGTTTATATTTTAGAATCTCACTACTATTAAGCAAAATAAAAGCAATTAATACCACAATATCATATATTACCAATTCACCTAGTATTTGGAATTACCAAGGGTTGTCCAACCAACAAACTACATTATAGTGTTTATTCATGACTAACATCCTAAATAGTTGGAACTAAAAATGCATACCAACATCCTTAACATTATTAATTTCATTCTTATATCATTATTTTGCAATACTAAACACAACATGGAATAAACTTGAAACAACATCAATGTAATCAAGTTGTAGCTTATATAATAAAAAAATGAGATGGAGGGAGATGGAAGTTTTTTTAATTTACAGGAATGCGGGGATATCTGAGATGAACCAGAGCCGAGGGGGGATGCACTCTGATGCGTCCCTGGCGTTGTTTTTTAGCATTTTTTCATCTCTTAGGATTATTTATTGGATCCTCTAATCCCCTGGTTTTAGCGTGGTTTCCTTCGTTTTTAGCTTGCTTTAGTGTATTGTAGGTGGCCTCTCCTTGTTTGCCTCGTTGATGGGTAGTTGTTTAGGTGGATTTTACCTCGTCGGTTGATCCTCCACTAAGCTTTCTTGTATTTATTTCTATTCTCTAAAATTGGTTTTGACTGCGCTAGCAGTTAAACATCATTTATTAATTTATCTGAGGTGGCTCCTCGTTTTTATTACAGAAATTATTTTCCGAGTTTATTGTGTTCTTAGTTGAGCCCAGGTGGTTGGCTTCATGGCCCAACCTAGGTTATAAGTTATTAACACTGACGTCCAAGCCCTCATGGGAGTGGAGGACGAGGGGATTTGGTAGGCAGAGGGTCTTTTCACCTCTGTTGACACTTTGAGCAATAATACTTCCACCTACAACCCTTCACCATATCCTCTATCCTCCCCTTCTTTGCATTCAAAGTTTCTTTCTTCCTCGGAGCGTCCACACTCTGTAAACTTGTCTGGCCTATCTATTTTCCCCCCGGAAGAGCACCCGTGTGCCCTTGGTTCTGTTATGGGAGAGAAACCGCTTCGGGACTCTTCTGGTGCCCACAGTAAGGGGTTAAGAATCACCACCCCAGGGGTGGTCGTGGTTTGTGGAGGCCAAACAAAGCGGTACTGGTTGAGACTTGTAGGTTTTCTATTTGCGGCCTGGTGGGGAGACTATCGTACATGAACTTAAGTAAATTTTTGCTACCTTTGTGGATTGAGCAGGTATGGACGCCTCTCCTAGGCTACACTCCAAAATTCTTGACCTTAACAAAAGGGTGGTTTAGTTTCTTATGTTGTTCACTAGAAGACGCTACTTGCCTACTGAAGAGTAGATGGGTTATCGGAGGGAGTAGTTTAATGTTGAAATGTTGGAGCGTAGCTTTTGACCCTCTCACAAAATATTTCCAACACAGACATCTCTGGATTCTTATGCCTGGTTTACCATGGAATTTATGGAATCATGAAGCTTTGCAAGCTATCAGGAATTCCTTAGGGAAGTTCATTGTTGTTGATGATCCTTCTCTCTCAGAAAATTCATGGAAAATGGTGAAAGTATTAGTCACTATGGGCATTCACTTTGGCCTTCCTGAAGTACTAGAGATCGAATGGCGGGGCAGAAGTATCCGACAACATTTGGACTATCTTGGTTTACCTTTTAGATGTACTTTTTGCAGAAGTACTGGCCACTTGAGACGTGATTGTAAAGGATTTACAGAGGAGGAGGATGAAAGTGGATATTTTTCCTTACACCAACCCTCACTTGATTTGTCTTCGGGAGTAGACTATTCAGGCCTGAGCTCCTTTCAATTTCCACAGGATGATTTAGATTCGCCAGTATTGGAAGACTCTGTCATAGGTAAGCTAAAATTTCTTTGTCCTATTCTTTTTTCTTCCTTGACTCAGCTAGAAATTGATGCATTGGAAGCGTCGACGTGGTTAAAAATTCAAACATCTAGTGTAGATGTGTCAACTTTAGTTGAGTCACACTCTCTTGTTGAGTCTAGGATTACTATGGAAAAAGGAAAAACGCCTTTCTACCCTTCGGCTGGCGAATCTCCTCCTACTGGCCTGACTCCCTCCCTAAATGTTTCCCCCTCACCTGTTAAATCATTCTCTCAGTCGGTACCCAACAAAAATTCCATTCTACCTTATTCGCTAATTGTTGAGTCACATGTTCTCTTAGGATACCAAGAACCAAAATATGACAAACCAACCCTTCATGCTGTCTTGGATTCCCTTTTACCTTTCATCCATGATCCTAGTTCCTCAGTCAATATTCCCGTCTACCTTGGAAACTCCATTATGGACCCTTGTGACACTTTGGGTGAGTCTAGTAATTCAATTCCACTGACTGTTGGCACTGGGAAAGATTTTTCTTGGTCTAGGGGCACAGGGATATAATACTCCCCTGTAAAAACACGGAGTGCCAAGAAAAAGGTTACTGTGGTGATCCCTTCAATTACAGATTCAACACTATCCACTGATAGTGTGGCACTTAGAGCAGTGAAGGCCCTTGCTCGTGCTAAATGATGATTTTTCTCTCTCTTAATCTCAGAGGGACCAGAGGCACCCTAAAATCGGCCTCCCTCCAACGTTTATTGGAAAAAGCCCATCTCGAGATTGTTTTTCTTCAAGAAACTCTAGTTTCAGCTCAGAAATCCAGATCTTTTATGCAAGCCTTTCGTCCACATTGGTTCCGTGTTTCTGTGAATTCCTTCAATACTTCGAGTGGACTGTTGGCTTCTTGGGATCTAAGCCTTTACAATTTGGTTCTTTCCCTCACTATTGGTGGACTTTTACTGACAGGTTCTTGTTTATCTAACAATAAGGAGATTGCACTGCTTAATTGCTATGGTTCGTGCATGGAGAAAAGAATATTTTGGAACCTTGTGGCGGACTCCATCTTGTTAAATATCAAAAACCTTATTATAGTAGGAGCCCTAAATATCACTCTATCAACAGGTGAAACTTGGGGTGGATCAGCTGTAGCGGGGTCTACAAAAGGTTTTTTCAAACTCCTTTTTCAGAACAAAAGTCTTATTGATATCGAGCCTGCTAAGGTGGTTCCTACATGGATGAATGGTTGGTCTGGTGCGAATGCTATATGGAAACTCCTTGACAGGTTTCTTGTGTCTGAAGGTCTGCTCTCGAGTGTTGATCATTATAGATCTTGGGTGGAATACCCTTATGTCTCCGACCATGCACCGATGTTATTTCAACTGGATTTCTCACCTTTATTCAGAGCCTACCCTTTCAAATTCAACTTGCTTTGGTTGATGGAACAAGATTTTACGGAGCTATTCCATAATCTCTAGATTGATCAAAAGTTCTTAAATGAGAGAATAAAAAAAAAATGTTTGGTATGGAAACTCAAAGAGTTAAAGGTCATTACAAAGAATTGGGTAAAGGTTTGTAATTTAAAGGAAATTTTCCACCTCGCGCAGATTGAACGGGATATAAAAAAATTTCTCTAGCCTGATTCAGGAGTCATGAGAACTGTTTAGAAGGAAATAAAATTAAAAGATCTCAAACTTTGTAGAAACAAATATTTAAAAGGGAAAGAAGAACTTTGGCGACAAAGAAGTCATGCCATATGGATTAAGAGTGGTGATAGTAATACCAAGTTCTTCCACAGTTTTGCAAATTTTAGAAGAAACAAAAAATTTATTTGGGAAATTAAATATGATTTTGGAAATGTGCATAGAGGCAAGGAAACTCTCAAAACTGAAGCTACAAATTATTTCAAATCATTTTTCAAAGCTTAGGATCCTCTATTGACAGTGGACCAGGTTAAATTTGTTATCCTCTTCAATAGATTCATCACTGAAGATGAAACAGTGACTTTATTTCTCCTTGTTGAGTCAAGCGAATCGAAAGCAATTCTTTCAATCTTTAAGTGCGACAACAACCTGGGGCCTGATGGGTGGACGGTTGACTTTTTCCTTCACTTCTTCGACCTGGTAGGTGTTGATCTCTTGGAAATGGCGGAATAAACGAGAACAAAAGGTATTAATGCAGGTGGCCTAAACTCAACTTTCTTGGCCTTAATTCCAAAAGTAAACAATCCTCAGACTTTTGGTGATTATAGGCCAATTTCTTTATGTAACCTTTGTTATAAATTAATCACTAAGATTATAGAAAACATGTTGAAACCCTTTCTATCCAATTCATTGTCCGAAGAGCAACTGGGTTTTTTGAAGGGTCGTCGCATTCAAGATGCTATCGATATGGTCCATGAATGCCTTCACAGTATAAAAAAAAAGAGTTTAAAATCATTGGTATTAAAATTGGACCTACATAAGGCATACGATTGCATCAATTGGGACATGTTAAGGATGATTTTAATTTAGATTGGTCTGGGCATCGACATGACCAATTGGATAATGAGTTGTATCATTCCATCATCCTTTGTCGTTTTATTAAATGGGGAGGCCACTGAGTTTTTCAAAAGCGGTAGAGGACTTCCCCAAGGTTGCCCCTTATTGCCTCTATTATTTATATTGGTCATGGAGGGGTTTAGTATTTTACTAAAAGAGATTCAAAGCAAAGGCTTGCTGACAGGTATTAAAGTATCCAAGACTATAAGAATTCTACACATTCTGTTTGTAGATTATGTTTTTATTATGTCAAATGCTACTTTAAATGAATAGTGGGAGATAGACAAGATTGCTAAACTTTTCTATTTAGCGTCTGGTTTAATGGTAAATTTTAAAAAATAGACGGTGCTCCATGAAGGTCTTTCGAATCAGGAGCTAGATGCTTTCAAGAGTTTCTTGCCTTTTTGTTTCTCTGAACTTTCTGTTGGTTTCAAATATCTTGGGTATCATTTGAAAACAGGGATGCAGTGAATCGAAGACTGGAACTCGATGCTTTAGGAATTTGAAAAAAAGATTGGGAATTGGTGTTACAGATGGTTGACTTTGGGAGGATGCCTTACTCTTCTAAAATCTGTTTTAGAAGGACAACCAGTATACTGGATGTCCCTTGAGATCATTCCAACTACTGTTTTAAATAATTTGAGAAGGATTATGTTCAATTTCCCATCGAAAGGGAACAACGATACAAAATCCTTTCATTTGTGTAATTGGGAAAGTCTAACATTACCAAATAATTATGGAGGGTGGGGTTTGAGGAATTTTTCTGACTTCAATAAGGAGTTGGCGGCGAACTCCCTCTGGCGAGTCCTAAGGTACGAGGGTATCTAGCATAAAGTTATAATTGATAAATATTTACCTCACACTACGATCAAAAATTGGTTCGGGTCACCATCTTTCTTCTGTATTTTGGCATCCAGATTTTGGAGAGGACTCCTGAAGGAAATCCACTTGATTACACATTGGCTAAGTTGGTCTCCGAGATCAAGTCATCTCATCGATATTGGTAGATATAGCATCATGGGCATGGGTGAAAATTCATTCCTATCTTCATCTCTTATTTATGCTATAAAAAATCGGAATATCACTTCGCTTCATCAGGTGAGAAGGTTCGTGGACAACCATTCTACATCTCTGTGGTCTTCTAGTGCAGAGTTAGAACTTACTGGTGATTTGGGAATGGAGTGGAATAGTTTTCGGACAAACCTCATTGACTCGTGGGCCTACATCGAAGACAAAGAAGATGATCTTATCTGTACCAGTGGTGACAACTCCAGATTAATTACTGTTAAAAATATTTATCAAGCCAATTTATCAACACAGGGATTAAAAACGGTTCTGGGATGGAGGAAATCTTTTTGGAAATGGAACCTTCATCTCAAGATAAAGTGTTTTATCTGGTTAGCAGTCGAGAACAAAATCTTGACCTAGGAAAATTTGAAGGTTAGAGGTTGGGAAGGACCGTCGTGGTGATATCCATGCAGGAAAGAAATTGAAAACACAGATAATCTCTTTATTCACTGTGTATTTATGAAATTAGTATGGGAAATATTGGCAATGCTTCTAAAATTCAAAATGTGTTGGAAGGGGAATAACATAAATGATTGTATGAATTCATGGGTTAGTGATAAATTGGTTCCAATATTTCTTGCAGTGCATACTTTTTGTTTTATCTGGATAGAAAGGAATTTATCTATCTTTGAAGAAAATATCCCTTCATTACACTCAATGATTCCAAAGATCTTAGGCCTCCATAATAATGGACAAAAATTTCAAAATTCTCTGCTCACCCACAATATTTCAATCCAAACAAAGATAAATTATATCACAGCTCGGTTCGATGGAGCTGCCCAGATGGATGGTCTAAAATGTGGAGTTGGAGGCATCATAAAGACCCCAAATTTGATAGTATATAAATGGCTATTTAATTGTGGCAGAGGCACAAATAATAGAGAAAAAATATTGGGCATTTGGGCATCTCTCAGATTGGCACTTCATCTGTCCCTTTTGAGAATCCAAATCTTGGGGGATTCTAAGGTCATCATTGATTGGCTCAATGATAGAGCTAGACTCCAATCGAGCTCTATGGAGGGATGGAAGGACATAATATAAGTTTTAATCAAATATTTTCAGGATATTAGTTTTGAGCACGTCTATAGAGATTTTAACATAGAAGCAGATTATCTCTCAAAGATAGTTCTGCAGGAACCAATTGGCAGGATCTCATATTCTCAGTGGACAAATGGGGTTGAAGGACCCAAGTGTTTTCTTAGTCTTTATTAGTCCATCCGCCTTTGGATTTTGAGCTTCTCACATGTCAGATTTCTCATTTTCTCTAGTTAGCTTGATATATTTAGGAGATGTTTTATTTCTTGAAATATCAGTATATAGCTATGTCGATCCAGTCATCCTTTTTGGACTTCGATACTGTTTTTATCTTATGTAATGGGATTAAAGGTTCCCTGTTTTTGCCTTTTTTGGGACTGTCTAGCTCATGATTCGATCCTAGTTGGTGGATCTGCTATGTAAACAAATTATATCATCTTAATATAATTGGGTAAATTTTCTATTGGAAAACATGGAATAAACATTCATTATTTATTTTTGTTTTCTTTAAACAAAATAATTAACAATTAAGAATAACTTTAGCTTTTAAATATCAACTTCACTTCTCATTAAGAAGATTTGAAGTTTTAATATTTCCAAAGGATTTTAAAATGTGTTTAATAATTTGGTATAAAAAACACCGAATTATAATTGAGAAAAAACCTACCTAACAACTTTCATAATTAGGTATCATGCACCTTTTGGTATCACATTGAAATCATGATTTTCAAAAGAGTTTTACTATACCAAAATTGATCTCTCTTTTCCCAAACTTTTTCCACCCTATATAAAATTTGTCATGTTCCCTTCTTTTTTCCAGTAGAAAATTAACTCAATAATATTAGAAATATAATTTGTTTACATATTTCAACAAAATACAAAGATCATTACATGAGCAAAAAACTGCCACTGAGATCCATGTTACAAACTTCCCAAAAAAGTACTAGGCCTATCCTTTCACAAAAGTGACCGATATCATAACGATTGACCAAGTCTCTAATACAAAGATAAAAAAACTATCTCATAAAACATATTTTCTAAAGCACTAAAAAAACCATAGGCCTCCAAACACTAAAAGATCTAGTGGATTCTAAATATATCCCTGGGTCCTTCAACCCCTTTAAACTAGTGATAATAGGAAATTTTTCCTTCTGGTTCACCTAGAGCCTTCTTGGAGAGTTGATCAACTTCCGAGTTGAAGTTCCTGTAGATGTGATGAAAACTGATAGACTGGAAACACTTAATTAAGTCTTTAATTCTAGTTTTTCGGCCTTCAACTGCACACACATGGAGTCTACTCTTGTTTGAAAACTAGTCAATTACCACTCTAGAATCCCCCATGACTTATAGGCAATGTAATGACAGATGATGTGCAAGCAAAAGAGTAGCCCATGCACCCATAAGTTTCGCTCTTGTATTTCTGCCTCTACCGCAATTAAATATCCATCTAATGACCATTGAGTTTTAGTTTTTTATAACTCTACCTGCTCCACATGAATTACCATTGAGCTGAGTTGCCCCATCGAACCAAGCAAATGATGCATTACTTTGTTGAGAAATCAAAATATCTCTTGGGGGTCTATCCTTCAAAGGAACAATGACTCTGTTTTGGAGAGCCAGAGTCTTATATAACACAGTCTGGATAGATGGACTGGAATCTTCAAATAAAGCTCTGTCCCATTCTAACCAAATGAACCCACAAATATGGGAAGCAAGCTGAGTGGGAGAAAACTTATCCACAAACCAAATCATAAAACACTCCGACAATGTCTTACCCTTCCAATTATTTTTAAGGTTCGGATGATTAGTCACTTTCTTACAAACTGAAATTGTAAAGGGACAAAATCTAAACATATGAGAAATATTTTATGTTTCTTTCTTGAAGAGATAGAAGCGACCGGGTCCCTCCCAACCTCTCGCTTGAAGAGAGTCCCAAGTAAGGATCTTTCCTTCCGCTGCCATCCAAATGAACAACTTGATCTTTAATTGGATTTTCCAGTGCCAGATTGATTGTTGCCATAACCCCACTCTCTTCAGATTTTTTGTAGAAATTACGCTCCAATAGAAGTTATTTACTGAAGGAGAACCCGAGTTATCATCTCATATCCACATAAGAATGTCTTCTCTGTCTTGTAAAAAAACTCTTGAGTCAATTAGAGCTCGCCTATATAGATCCCATTCAATCGCAATATCTCTAGAAAGGTCCAAATCACTGCTACTTAACCAGTAAGAGAATAGGTGCTCATTGTCGGAATGCCCCCTGGCCTGAGCAAGAGTTATAATATTCATGTGATGTAGTGTTGTCACCAAATTTAGAGAGAGGAAAGAGTGGTTATCCATCCCAATAATCCTATCTTTTCCGAGTGTAATAAGATGGCCTGATCTTGGATTCTAGCTTAACCAATTAAGAATTAAGTGCACGGACCTTAATAAACCACTCCAAATTTTAGAGGACACCTTCTGATGGAAATAATGAGATCTTATCCAATTTGTAACAGTCGAATGGGGAATATATTTATCCATAATAACTATGTGCCAAATGCCTCCACACTTTAAAACTTTCTAGAGCGTGTTCACAGCCAAAACTTTACTAAAATAAAAAATATTATGAATTCCCTGGCCACCAAATATCTTTGGAATAGAAATCTATTCCCAATTACAAAGATGAAGATGATTTAAAGCACTATTTCTTCTCCAAAGAAAATTGAACATCAATTTCCTCATATAATTTAATACATAACAAGGAACAACAACCAATGACATCCAGTAGATGGGTTGAGATTCCAACACAGACTTTAATAAGGTAAAACGTCCTCCCAAGGGAAACCATCTATAACACCAGTTGTCTATCTTTTTCTCCAATTTCTTTAGTAACCAGCTCTAGTCAATGGTACGATGCAGCCCGGTCTTGAGAAAATATCCAAGGTATTTGAACCCGGAGTTGAGATCTGAGAAGTTATAAGGGAACATATCTTTGAATGGCAATAATTCTTGATTCGACATACCTTCCTGTAGCATAGTAAACTTTGATCCATTAAACTTTAAACCTGAAGCAAAACAGAAAGATTTTAACACCTTATCAATCTCCCACCACTCCTAAAAAGTTGCATTTGACATAATAATCACGTCGCCAACAAATAAAATATGGAGGATTTTGATGGTTCTGGAAACTTTAACACTCGACAACTTTCCTTCCCTTTGGATGTCTTTTAATAATAGACTTAATCCTTCCATTACCAGAATAAATAGTAGAGGGGATAATGGGCAGCCTTGCCTTAATCCCCTTCCACTTTTAAAGAAATCCGTTGTCTCACCGTTAATCAGCACAGAGAAAGAAGTGGATATCACACAACTCATAATCCATTTAGTCATGTTTAGGCCCATATCGATCTGAAGAAGAATCATTCTTAGGAGGTCCCAGTTAATGCAATCGTAGGCCTTCTTTAAGTCCAATTTTAAGACTAATGATTTGTTTTTTTTCCTTTTTATACTATGGAGACATTCATGCACTATTCCTATTGCATCCTGAATCTGCCTGCCTTGAAGAAAACCTAACTGCTCCTCTAAGAGTGACCTGGATAGAATCGGTTTGATCCAATTAGCTATAATATTTGAAATGATTTTATAGCAGAGATTACAAAGAGAGATTGATCTGTAATCTCCAAAATTTTGAGGCTTATTTACTTTGGGAATCAATGTAATAAAGGTCATTTTTATGCTTCCTGTTATGTTGTCATTCATTCTAGCTTCTTCAACCATATCTAGAAGGTCCCCCCCAACTAAATCGAAAAAGTGGACAAAGAACTCGACAGTCCAACCATCGGGCCCCAGACTCTTATCAACTTTGAACTTTGTTAACACATTTTTTAATTCCCCCAAATCTATTGGCGAAAATAAGGCCTCTGCCTCAACATCCGTAACAAGTTTATTAAAAATGGCTGCTACTCTGACTTGGTTGGTTGTAGAAGGGGTTTCTTATTCTTTGCAAAGTTCTTTGCAAAGTTCTTTGAAATGTTTGAATGCCTCCGCTTTAATGTTTTCCTGACCAGTATGCAAAAGTCTCGAATCATCCAATATCTCCCATACATACTTTTGATTTCTCCTGAAGTTTGCAAATTTATGGAAAAATTTCGTGTTTTGGTCTCCACTTTGAATCCAGATAGCTTGGCTTCACTGACGCTAGAGTTTTTTGCTTTCATTGAGTAACATGTTTCTTTCCTATTCCATATCTTTTAATAATGAATCCTCCACTGATAAGCAAGAACCATCCGAACAATTTTGTAATCTGGAAATAATCTTATTTTCCAGGAAAATGAGATGAGAATTTTCCTTAAGATTACGGTCCTTTTGCCAAAGTTTTGTGCTCGCCTTTAGATATTTAAGTTTCCACACACTCCTTTTCTATTTACCACCTTAGCCGAGGTATTTTGGATCATTCCAAAGATTATGTACCTGCTCAAAGAAACTCTGATCCAAAATACATTGGGGATTAAGTTTGAAAGGATAAGCCTTAAAAAGGGGAGGCAAATCTAGCTCAAGGAGTACTGGAGCATGATCTGATATGAATGGATACTCCCCCCATGACTTGTAGATGCAAACAGTATCAATAAAATCTTCTAAATTGAAATTTCTATCCAACCTTTTAGCAATATAATCTTCTCCATAATGGTCATTACTCCAGGTGGGAACCACCTTCCTCGGAACAATGTCAATAAGTTTGTTGTTAAGAAATAAAGTTTTGAAAAAACCCACCAGCGACCCCGAGGAACTGGAACCTCCCCAAATTTCGCTTGTGGAAAGAGTCAAGTTGAGACCCCCCTCTAAAATTAAGTTTTTCTAAGCCAACAAGCCTGAGTTTTCCAAACGGTCGCAAAATTTTTTCTGCTCCACACATGGGCCGTAGACATTTAGAATAGAAAAATTCCTTTTACTAGCAAGACAGATCCTCGTCAATAAGATCCCACCACAGGTAAGAAAAGTAACCATTTCATAAAATTTTGGATCCCATGAAACCAACAAACCTCCTGAAGTTCCAACTGACTTAATTGAACAACATAACTAGGTTAGCCGAAGAGAATGTAAAAAGGTCCTAGATTTTTCTACATGAACCAATGTTTCCTGAAAGAGTAGAATCTTAGGGTGAGTTTTATCAAGAACGTTATGGACAGAGGCCAATTTGAGGGTGCCTCTGGACCCCCTTAGGTTGGGAGAGAGAAGAATCATTATTTAGCCCATATCAGGGCCTTCAATGCTCTAAGTTCCCCACATTTAGTGGATGTGCCAGGGATTGAAACTAGAGACTCAACAATGGACTTCTTTCGGGCATTCCTAGTCTTAACTGATGAGTATTCAAGGCCCGATCCCCTAGACTATGAAAAATCCTTCCCACCCCCTTCAACTTTTTAACACGAGCAACTAGCCTCCTCATCGCCCGCAATAGGGTTTAAGATAGATTTACCAAGATAAAACGGGAGCTGAACAATAGATTTTTGATCACGAATAAAAGGTAACAGTGAGTTAAGTACAACAGTAAGAGGGGTCTCCTCCTCTTCCGGTTCTCGGTAACCAGGAGGAGAGGTGGAAAAACTGACCTGAGGTTGACTTGGCTCCAGAGAAAGGCCTGGCAGAGAAGGACCTAAAGGATTTGGGGACAGGCTCAGATGAGGCATACAAAGACTGGAATCAGTCTGACTAACAATATCAAGAACTAGAATGACCCGCAGAGAAACATTTGGAGGAGGGGAAGAAAGTGCCCGACACTCAGATATCGGGGCAGTCAAGAAAGAACCCCTCTTGTAAACTAAGGGTGACTTACCAACATTAGAAGTAACTTTTTCTAACCAAATTGAAGAATTGAGAGCATCCCTTTCCCATAATGATAGAGAAGAATAAAGGACCGAGCAATGAGTTTTTAACTTACTCGATAAAGTTGACAAAGATTTTGAGTCATTGGGGTCTTGAGACGAGTGAACCGAACCATTGACATAGAAGCCAATTTCTGAGGATAAATCAGGAGGATCAAAAGGAGTGTCAAAGCCCATAGGTTCATCAACCTCTGCATTCAATCCTTTGCAGTTCCACCTTAGGTGGCTTGTGCTGCAGCACAGGCTACAATGAAACGGGATACCCAAGTAGTCAAGGCGTTGTATGAAGCATCTACCCCTCCATTCAACCTCTAAAGATTCTGGAAGGCCATGGATAATGTCCATTTCGACCAAGATTTTGCCTACTTTCCTAGTGGCCACAGTGAGAGTAGCTCTGTCTAACAATATGATACTACCAAGAGCATCACCAATGGCCTTTAGATCCCCTTCATTCCATAGATATAAGGGAGACCAAGTAGAAGTATCCAGAAATGTCGAAGGGAAAAATATTTAGTCACGGGGTCGAAAGCCACCCACCATTTTTTTAGCATGAGTTTGCTGCCTCTGTTGACCCATTTTTTCTTTAATAAGAGTTCTGCATCCTCTAGAGATCTAGAAATGAACCCCAACCATCCTTTTGTAAGATAAATAAGCTCAGGGATATATCCTAATAAAGGCACCCAAACATGTTCCATCTGAACCAGGAGCTTCTCTTTACACATATTTCCATAGGCGAATCTCCCCACCAGGCCGCATAATGCCAACCTGCAAGTATCCTTCAAGCCCACATCCGACCCTAAACCCATTCTCTTAACCACCTTGTTTGAATTCCACTGCTTGCGACTTTTCTGAGGTGCAAGAGTTTTAGAAAACTCCCCACGCGAACCAGAAATAAAACCACCTCGAAGCTCAGACTATGGACTGCACTCTGAAATTGGCTTAGGCACCTCTGGAGGGGTATCGTCCAAACCAGGTAGAACAATAGAGAAAGAAGGTGTAACTCTAGAGCCTCCACTCAGTCGTCAGTCATGTAATACAGAAGGCTTCGAGATAGAATGAGTTTTGATCGGTTGCACCTCCAAGGAAACATGATTATTGATAAGACCTGCCTCCCACCATAAAACCTCATCTGCTTCGTCCATTAACTCACTCACGTCAGCACTTAATTTAGCAAGTCGATGGAGGGCCATAAGCGAGCCACCTAGGATCCACTATAACTAAATCCCAAAGATCAAGGGACCCAAATCATCTCGAAGACCAAGGTAGAAGGAAAATTATGATGGGATCATAAAAATTGAAGTCAACTGACCACCTGTAATCCAACAACTAACTCCATAAAGAGAGTTAAAGAAAAACATCGAATTGGAAAGGGATTACAGTTTACGAGAAGGGTAATAAATGAAAGAAGACAGAGAAATAATGATTCCATTCGCCTAATCTCCCCCTAAACTAGAGCCAAACTACTCTACAATTGCTCAAAGAAAGGAAGAAACAGTAGGGACAAAAGTCCGTAACTAGGAAAGTTACTATACTAGTGGAGATAAAAAAACAAAAGGATAAAATAACTTAGCTACATACATCGTCGTCATTGCTATACCTCACTAGTGACATGAGAAAAATCAAGGTTCCACACAATAGAAATCCCACCAAAAAACAAATTCAAAAACCCTGGTTCGTTGTCTTCCATTGTCGTCTTCCCTCCATCACATCTGTCATGTTCCCTTCTTATTATTACATTAGTACCATATGTTTATGATTAGCCCTAATACCTTATGACTTTGATTACAACACACACACACACACACACACATATATATATATATAATGTGATCCTTATATAATAAAAAGATTCATGAAGTAGAAAATATACATGCATTTTAATGAAATAAAATTGTGTGTTTCTTTAAGGTAATCAATGTGTCACATGACTTGTTAGGTTTGGGTCTCAAAAATATGTTAGCTAATCAATGTGTAATATGAATTGTCAAGTTGGGCCTCCACAAACATATTTTCTTCAAATGACTTAGTATTTTGGACTTTCATAACGTGAATGGGTTATTTAAACTTTAGATTATATTTAAAAGTTCCACCAAGTTTATGCAATCACTCTTATATTATTATAACATTTAGGGAAGAATAATCTAGATACATATAGCAGTCTCCAAAAATTTATGGTTTTTTGGAATATATATATATATATATATATATATAAAATAAAAATAATAAATAAACATAAAAATATAAGTTTTTCATATAAATTGATAAAAAAAAATTATGGTTTTTTGGGAATAAAAATTAATATATATAATAAAAATAATAATATAAGTTTTCATATAAATTGATAAAAAATTATAGATATTTTTTTTTTAAAAGCTTTTTTAAATAAATTTAAATCTGGATTTTGTACCAAAAAATATATGTAAATTTATTTATAAGATTTTCAAATAAGTTTATTTTTAGAAAATTGATATATATAATATTTTTATTCTAAAGTTGTTTTATGGACCATGTGTTTTTAAAAAACTCTTGAAAATTAAGAAGAATACAATATATAGCTTTTATTCTTTGATGTTAAGAGGGAAAATGATATAAGAAGAATAAAATATATAGCTTTTCTCCTTTAATGTTAGGAGGACAAATGATATAAATCTTTTATTATGTGAAAAAATGATATAAATCTTTTATTATGTGACGTTTGGGGGAAAATGTGATGACAATTTTTAATATATTTAATTATTCTATGATGTTATGGAAAATGTGATGGTGTGTATCCCACCGGTGATTGGTGCCCATCGGTCGAGAAGACCTCCTTCTATTACGTCCTCACTCCTCCTCCTATCTCGGGTAAGCTTCATCTCTCGACCGCAGTTTCAGAACGATCCTGGCTTTACCTTCCTTATATCACCGATAGAAAGCCAGTCACTCCTTCGTGGCGGGTTATGCCACCTCAGCTCGCGTTGCAACAATTTTTAATATATTTAATTATTCTGCAAGGAGGAAAAATGATATAAATCTTTTATTATGTGATGTTAGGGGAAAAATGTGATGACAATTTTTAATATATTTAATTAGGGAAAATGTGATGAGAAATTTTAATATATTTAATTATTCTGTGATGTTAGGGGAAAATGTGATGAGAAATTTTAATATATTTAATTATTCTGTGATGTTAAGGGAAAATGTGATGACAATTTTTAATATATATAATTATAATGTTAGGGGAAAATGTGATGACAATTTTTAATATATTTAATTATTCTGTGACGTTAGAGGAAAATGTGACAACAATTTTTAATATATTTAATTATAATATTATGTATTGATAAATATTAATATAGATAAATTTATCATTACATTTAAATTTAGATTTTTTTAATATATTAAATTAAAAGATAAATATTAATATATAAAAAATTATTAATACATATAAATATAAGTTTAGATATTGATATACATTTAAATTTAGGTTTTAGTATGGTGTATTGTTAATTTTTAATATATTAAATTAAAAGATAACTATTAATATATATAAAATAATTAATACATATAAATATAAGTTTAGATATTGATATAAAAGGTAAGGATTGTTATGATTACAAAGTATTAAAATGAGAGTCACTTGAATTATATCAAATAATTTAATAAAAAAAAATGAAAATTAAAAAAAAATGATATTCTATCTTTATAAGATTGAATTAATAATAATTTATAAAAATATTTTTAATAGAAAATTTTATATATAAAAAATTTATAGTATAAACAATAAAATATAAAATTTAGAATATTAACATTGAGTTATATCATTAAACAAGTAGTCAATTATACTAAAACTATTTCAAAATAATGAATATTAAGATTATATATGAAATGTAGAAAAAACCTTGGAAACTATTGAACATTAAGTAAAGTTAGGTGCTCAATAGATGTTGATTACTTGTGTTACTTGAATCTAAAATTTAGTATTTTTTTTTTAAAGAAAGTTGAGAAAATTCAAAGCTTATCAAAAACATTTTGAAAAAAATAAATTAATAAATTATTTTTTTATTAAAAAAATATAAATATACAAACTACTTACCTATGAAGTTGTCCCAAAAGTATGTTGCAAATAAAAAAAGAAATATTGTGTCAAAATTATAATTTATTAATCACAAAGAATACATTTACATGAAAAACTAACTAATGATTATCACATAATATAAAAGTTCATAACTTTGAGGGGACACCAGACGAATGTATCAGTACAGGTATATAGGGTACACAACCACTGGAGGTGTATCCAGGGACGCGACAAACCCCCCTTTACTGATACTGATACTGAGGGACACAGGGAAACTGAAAAGGAAAGCTGAGGGGCCCCCCACCCCTGAGGGGAGGAGGGGAGGGGCCCCATAACTTTAATGAAAGGCAAGGGAAACTGAAAGGGAAAGCTCAAGGGTGTTAACGCTCACTCATCATATGGGTGAGGGAGAGCGAAAAGGGAATCGAGGGTAAGGCGACTTGATCCCAAGCGAAGGCAACATGAGGCGATGCGACATGATCCGTAAGAAGATGAATCATATGCCCTAAAGGGGCACCACAGGGACGTATGACTTGATCCGTAAGAAGATGAATCATATACCCTAAAGGGGCACCACGAAGATGAATCATATGCCCTAAAGGGGCACCACAGGGACGTATGACTTGATCCGTAAGAAGAGTCTTATAGACTCTATCCGTTAGAAGATGCGATGCCACATGAGGAACAAGCTCTTCCGACGCAGGAGGGAGAGGAACGTAGTCGCTCGACCATAAGGGAGAGGTCAAGCGACTTGATCCGTGATAAGAGGCGATGCGACTTGATCCCTGACATGATGTGCCTCATATATTATTAGTAATTCAAGACTTTATATAAAATAAGGTAATTCAAAAATTTTAAAATATTTTTATTGAAAAACAAAAATAAATAAATTATGTTAATAATCATCTACCTAAAAATTATTTATAACTTAATAAATAAATAGATATAATAAAAATATTTTAAAACTTTCAATATCAATAATATTTAAATAGAAATCATTTTCCATCTTGATATAAATGATAAATAGGTTGTTAAAATTGTTTTATTAATATTTAAATAAATAGATATAATAAAAATATTTTAAAACTTTCAATATTAATAATATTTAAATAGAAACCATTTTCCATCTTGATATAAATGATAAATAGGTTGTTAACATTATTTTATTAATATTTAAATAGAAACCATTTTTAATCTTGATATAAATGATAAATACGTTGTTAAAATTGTTTTATACAAGTACTTGTTTATTTTATTTTATAATTTTTTTTAAATAAAAAAGAAATATTTTATGTTGTTTTCAAAAATAATATCTAATATCTTGCACTGCGGAAGCCTCTGTATATTTTATGTTGTTTTCAAAAATATTAAAAAATAAAATCTAAATTATTTTTTTAAATTAAAATAAAAATATTTTATGTTATTTTTAAAAATATAAAAAAATAAAAATACATTAATTTTTTAAAAATAAAATAATTTTTTTTTCTATTACTTTTAAAAGCATTAAAAATTAAAAATACTTAATATATATTTATATTAAGTTATAACTTAATACATATTTTTACTCTCAAAATAAATTTGACCATTAAAATAATTTATAAACATAAATAAAATAAAACAAATATTATATTTTCTTCTTAAAACTTAAATAATAAAATACTTATACAATAATAATATGTTATATAATAATAATACGTCATGTTTAAATACTCATATAATAATAATAATAAAAATAAAATTTCAACTCTAATATCATTTCTACTTTCCAATTTTAAAAGTTAGGTATGAAATCATATTTAATAAATATTTTATTTTCAACCATAAAATTAATTACTCATATAACAATAATGCAAATATAATGAAAATAAAATGTCATGTTTAATGTCATTCTAATTTTAAAAGTATTCATACAATAATAATAAAAATAAAATATCATGTTTAATGTTATTCTAATTTAAAAAAATACTTATAAACCATATTTCATAAATA
>SNQJ01S0054053.1:14695-26105 GCA_010110895.2 Picea sitchensis
ATCCTCAATGGGGATTAATCTAATAACAATAATATTAATAATGACATGATTAATCCTCAATGGAGATTTAATCCAATAATAATAATAACATGATTAATCCACAATGGGGATTTAATCCAATAACAAGATAATAAGAATGCTCTTCGCAGTTACATTATTTCAACACCATTTAGGAATGTAACTGCCTCTCGCACTGTTTTGTCTTTTTGTGCATGTAACTCCTAAGAAGAGGGTAAAGTAGAGTGTCAAAAGAGGCATGGATGTCCTCTATAAAATCCCATCCAGCCCCACATGTAACTACAGCATTTCTAGTCTTGAGTGAATTCCATATTCTGTAAGTTTTACAATCTCAATTTCAAGCAAGTTCATTTTATTGTTCATGTATTGTAAGTTTCTCCGGACACACACACGTCACTTGTGACTGGTGAAGGCTGCAGGCATGCAGATGGAGGTATGTGGGAATTGGCCTGTCTTGATCAAAAACTAATAACCAATTAAGACGGTGGGCTATAAATCATGACATCCATTAATTTCCCTCTCTGCATTCATCACATTTTTGGCATCTTGGAACATGTTGGGCATCCAAGGGAACCAACTCCATAAGACTTCAATTCATAACCAGAGGTCGACCCCTACTAACCTACTAGTCATTACAGACCAAAACCCATTTGCCCTTGTAGACTAAATAATCGAGTACTCTTATGAAAGCTAGATATCTTAGATGGGTATAGAGCTTTGTAGTTTCTAAACATAAATTCAGATTATAAAGCAATTATATCAGAAATGCACACATAAGTTTAATAAAGCGTACGTATACCCATTCATCACATTTTTGGCATCTTGGAACATGTTGGGCATCCAAGGGAACCAACTCCATAAGACTTCACTTCATAACCAGAGGTCGGCCCCTACTGACCTACTAGTCATTACAGACCAAAACCCATTTGCCCTTGAAGACTAAATAATCGAGTACTCTTATGAAAGCTAGATATCTTAGATGGGAATAGAGCTTTGTAGTTTCTAAACATAAATTCAGATTATAAAGCAATTATATCAGAAATGCATACAGAAGTTTAATAAAGCGTACGTATACCCAATCCAAGTTCCTCCGTTATAGATGTAAACACCAAATAATAACGACTTACTTGACCTAGAAGACTAACAGCGTAGCAATCATGACCCGAACCAGCAAAGAATGGCAGCCAATGCACAGCCCAACACCAGGCAGCATGAAAGCTCCCATGAACAAAGACGACGGGACTTCTCTCCCTCCATTGATTTTCATTCGAGCCATTCTTCACAGCTCTTTGCACAATGACCTCCATTTTCATCCCCGATGGCAGAGTATGAAACAGACGCGACTGCCCATCATTTAGATCAAAGTGAACTCTTGAAGTAGTCGGCTGTGCTTCAGAGAGAGCCCTGATGGATTTATATGATGCATGTCTCTGTGTATTTTTATAGGGTTTATACCATGAAGTACTCCTCTTTCGGGAGCCTGCCAAATAACTCTGTGCGTTGTTTGAAGATATATAGACGACTTGTTGGGGCTGAAGGCCTGTGGGTAGGTGGGCATTGGCCTGTCTTGATCTAAAACCAATAGCCGAGGTAAAGAGTGAGGTTGAAATAATGGCCTTCATGAATTACCCTCTCACTTAACTTGAGAACCAGGGATTGTCGAGGATAGGATAGGGAGCGCATTTGATTTGACACTTTAAACGGTCTCATGTTTTGAAGCTTGTCAATGCATTTAAACTCTCGAGATAAGAATTATCTATATGTTTGAATATTTGTCCTTGGATCTTTGGAAGGCGAATAGATACTCTTTTTCTTTTCTTTTTCCTTTTTTAAATGAACATGGCAAAACTATATACAGCGTGAGTGGGCCTAATGGTTAAGAACATGTGTTTCCTCTTAAGAGGTCACAGGTTCAAATCCATAGGGGGGTAGGGTATGTATACCTTCGTAGACTTTACCAGTCAAATCATTGGGCGAAGGGGGGTCCCTTGTCCCACAAACAAGGGGGTCTCATACACCAATCTATCCATGTTTCCAATTTAACCTCTTGCGAATTAGGAAGGTGAATAGATACTCTTATGTTTGTTATGCAAGCATTTAAAATTTATTTTTATTTAATTCAATTTAATTTAATTTAATTTAGAGATTAATATTCACTTAAGGTTAAAATTGGTCCATGACACTATAAAGAATACAATATATAAAAACGATACAAGAAAGGTGAAAGCACATCCCAAAAGCCAAAAAGTCTCAGAGAAAGAAAAAGAAGAAGAAATAGTTGGGAAGCACCATCCCACGAGATAGGGAATAATGAAGGAGGTTCCCTAACTCGAACATGTTGCTCTAGAGAAGCACTTCTAACATTCAAGTCCTCGAAGAAAATGCATGATGGGACCTATGAGCCCATGGTAGCAATTAGATATGTCACGAGCCTATCATGTGAGCGTGGGTGTTAGCCATGGGACCTCTTCCTAATTAGTTTCAAAGGGATGGAATCACAGGTTAATCAACCTAGTGCATGTCATTGTGGGTAACCAATCTTTGGTAAGTCGTCAATGAAGGTCAAATTTATCCCAGAGGAAGAGAGCCAAGCATCTCTAGTCCTCATAAACCATGAGTGTCTAAAGAGAACCAAGTAAATCACTACAAAGATAAAAGAACCATCCTCTAATCATGTAGTAGGGAGAGCATCGAAATATAAAGTAGTCCTCGGTGTTAGAGTATAAGGAGTAAATCTAGCAAATATGGTGCTCTCGAGGAATATGGTGATTTGTCTCATCACAAAGTTGGTGGGAGAAAACTTTGTGTTGGGTAAGAGGGACCCTTAAGCTACAAGGTAACTAGAGTTCGATGTATCCTGAGGGTTGAATGAACCCATCGCTAGAAGGTATATACAATTATAAGTAGCATTAAAGTTTGTAAGAAAGTGACTCTCTATGATCAAACCATGTGGACCAAAGGTGGGCTCTGTAAATCATAGTAACAACACCTTGTTTATCTCATCCTTATAGAGATAAAGGGCATCCATTGAAAAGTTATGGGGATTGTCTATCAATATCAAAGTCAATAATGTGAAGCAATGAAGAGGCTCTCACATACCAACATCAATCAATCCCACATTTTCCACACTCCATAGAGGAGTTGAGGGTAAGATATGGATATCTAAGAATGCCACTTTGTGAGTCGTCCATTTGTTTAAGCCTCTATATCATTGTCACCACATGAAATATCATTGAAGTAATGAGTGGGGATATGCCAAATTTTTCAAGAATGATATCATGAGGCTCTAATCTCTTGGCATGAAGATGTTTGGACAACATCATGACAAACAATCTCTCTATCTCATTTCGATCTACTCCCTAGAGGTATGGTTTATGGACCGTGCACCCATACAAGAGAGTAAGTGTAACACACCCACTAACATCAATCAAAAAAWTTTTTTGGTTGAATTCTCAATAATGAGACTCCCTGGAGCTTGTAGCAGCAAAATGCCAAACCCCGAATCACAGGTCTTCTATTTACCTACCTGATTCTCTGTACATAACCGTGGTCTTACGTCCCACCTGACGCAGGCGCGCCAACCACGGGTACGTCCGCTCACAGGGTCTTCTTCTTCTCGCCCAAAGAACTCCAAAGTTCTTCTATTTCCCTATCAGGACACCTGCTCCCACAGTTCTCTTCGCGCAATCCCCTTTCCTTGATTTATCGAGGAATCGGAACTCGTGACTACGCGAGTTCAAAGGTTGAACACTAGGTTCTCGGATCCCCGAGATCCGATGATCAGTCAACTCGCTGACTTTTCCCCGAGGGATTTCGCTACTCGCAACCTCGGGATTCCTTTGGCCAAATTCTCGGGCCTTTTCTCACGAGGCTTCGATACACGATCCCACGTGCGGATCCAACGGTCTTCCCATGATCCGGATCCAACGGTTATTACCTTTTCGCTTCTCGCGTCCTCGTGACTTTGAATGCCCAATACTTGGGCTCTCACCCTGCGAACTCTCGAGTTCGTGAGATCTCTCGATCTCTTCCACCTGTCCTCCCCAGATGGACGATTCACGACCTCTCGCTGCTTCGCGACCTCGGGTCTCGCGGCTTTTAACGCCAAATACTTGGGCGTTCACCCTGCGAGTTCCCGAGTTCACGAGATCTTCTCGATCTCTGCCACATGTCCTCCCCAGATGGACGGCTCACAACCTCTCGCTACTTCGTTGCTTCGCGACCTCATGTCTCGCGACTTGGAGTGTCCAACTTTTGGGCTCTTACCTCGCGAACCTCCGAGGTAGCGAGATCCTTGGATCTCCACCACCTGTCCTCCTCGGATGGATGACTCAGATCCTCTTGTAGCCTCGTCGCTCGCGACTTGGAGCGTCCAACTTTTGGGCTCTTACCTCACGAACCTCCGAGGTAGCGAGATCCCTGGATCTCTGCCACCTGTCCTCCTTGGATGGACGGCTCAGATCCTCTCGTAGCCTCGTCGCTCGCGACTTGGAGCGTCCAACTTTTGGGCTCTTACCTCGCGAACCTCCGAGGTAGCGAGATCCCTGGATCTCTACCACCTGTCCTCCTCGGATGGACGGCTCAGATCCTCTCCTAGCCTCGCCGCTCGCGACTTGGAGCGTCCAACTTTTGGGCTCTTACCTCGCAAACCTTCGAGGTAGCGAGATCCCTGGATCTCTGCCACCTGTCCTCCTCGGATGGACGACTCGGATCCTCTTTGTCCCTATTCATGTGGGCTTAACCCTCATTTATCTCCCTATAGATCTAACGACTGTCGGGCGTCCTAGCTAAGATCTAACGGTTCAGATCGGTCCCGACGCCGCGCCCTTTCCCACTGCTCTTTGGACGTGGACAAACCAACGGTCCAGATGTTCTCATGGAGTCTAGGGTTCTATGATTCGGATTTCCTCGCTATTCACGAAGATAAGGGAAAAAGGGTTAAGGCAATTTACGCCCTCATTCATTCCTTCGATTTAACGGCCGTGAATGACCGCAGATTTCCCGACAGGATCTCATCCATTGATCAATACTTATCCTTACGCTGCTACTTCAGGATTTCAAGAGGGTCATTCCTCTTCGCATAAGGTTGCTAAGACTTGCACATTCACGTCCTTTTTCCAGGTTCTTGGTAAACCTTTCTGAGAAGGGAAATCTCCGTGAAGAGGTCTATTTCGGGCCATTCCTGGATACAGATAAGGGAAACATATTCCCGAGAACGGAATGGGTACCTGACTTAGTTCAACCTGGGCATGATTAGATTCATTTTTATCGACGTGAGTCGTGCATGGTTTCCTCTATTACAAGCATAGGTCCATTAGTTATTATCAAAACATTCATAGACATTCTTACACTAAAATCGTTCACAATCTCACAGTGTTGTGAGTATATATGTATATCAGTATATGAATTTCAAGATGCAATACATAAAAATACTTGTCAGAAATAACACCCGAAGTGGGTACGACTACTGAGAGGGGTGCTCGTTTCCACCCAACCTTAGGCTCAGCGACTCCCAAAGGATTTACCACTAGCCACCCCCGAGCTGAGACCACGATGCTCTGAGACTGCGTCTCTCTGTCTGCCAGTGACCAGGAGCGAAGGTTGCAATCCTTCCTCTCTGCTATCATTCACTCTGCGTAATCCAAAGTTCCCCCTCGCGTCTTCCCTTTCAATCGTCTCTGCCATACGCCTTATCCTCTCACGAGGTTGCGTGTGGCACGATTACCCTCGCGCCGATCAAGCTTGACGGCTCTACGGATGGGCGGTTCACCATCCCATCCCTCATCAAGCCACCTGCCTACCAGCCTACGAGGCATTGAATTTCAGGGCCAGCGAGCCGCTTTTGGTTCTCCGGGCCAGTGGAGTCCAAAATACGGTATTTTTATTCTCGGTGGAAGTTAACGCCACCTTTTCAGGTGCATTCCACCGCCATCGTGGTCTCTTTTCTGCACATCCCCTCTCAGCAGTCTGCAATAAATTCAAAATATTATTCACATTCATTGACCTCTTCCTGGAGGTCCATTTACATCACATATTCATACTTATGAGTTTGCCATAGTCCTTGGCCAGTCTAGTTATATTTACAATCTGGGGGAAACAGGGTGTTACAGTAAGTGTGACTAACAAGTGAAAGAGCTCAATCTCTTATCAAATGTCATAAAACTAAAGCTAAAAGCATTGATTTTCAAGAGTGGTGAGAGCCATTTATCCCTTGCTCAATCTAGTCTCTACTGCTGGAGTCAAGCTAAAGTGTGGTTTGGAGAAGAGGACCTCTAAATATACATATGAAAAGACCACCTCAACCCTCTCGCCTCTTTAAGTAAGACACATGTTGCTTGCTTCCCTTTTGGGAATGTTGAAGGCCGTAACTTTTGTTTTCATGAGATTCACCTACAACTGGTGAATGTCACAGAGGGAAGCTAGGATGTCAAGTTGTCTTTAGAGGCCCCTCACTAAATGGGGCATGAGGATAATGTCATCTATAAATTGGAGAATATCAATGGAAACACTAAAGAGTAAGCAATTGTTTCAGTTACCTAATGGTTCTGGTATGATTTCCTCTAACTCATCAATGTAGAGTCAAAAAACTGCAACTGAGAGTGGGTAGAATTGCTTAACTCCTATAGTGCTCTAGACCTCCTTTGCCTCACTAGTCCTCATTCATACTTTGCCAACAATGGTCTTGTAAATTGTCATCACAAGTTAGAACACCAAGGGTGGAAGACAAGACTTAAGCTTATTGGCTAACAAGCATCAAGGGAGTGTGTCAAATACCTTACAAAAATCCACAACACAATAGTATTATTTATGCTTGTTTGACTTAGCCTCCTTGATGATGAAAGTCAAAATAAAAAAAATAATCATTGATACGATGGTTCCTCATAAATCTTGTTTGTCTCTTGGCTATTAGCCTCTTTGTCTTTACCCATCTGGACATGTGAATGTCTAAGCCTTGAGCAATAGAACCGTTACCACCATGCATGGCAACAATAAGCCTATTTTATGTGCAACTGATACGTAAATATAGCATGTATATGGGATGTGATGATACTATGTTCACAACCTCCAAGCTTGATAAGGGAAATTCAAAAGCTTCATTTTTGGCTAGTTACGATGGAATTTCGATAAACATTACATATAAAGTTATGCTTTGTCTATTCAATTTTTTGGAGTTTTAAGGTTTCGTTCTATTTAAAGAGGTTAAACTTTCATGGCCATAATTTTTTCATTGTTGAAACTCGAACTACCATCAAATTTAAATCACGAAACTCACTGAAAAATATTTGAATGGCCATTATTCCACTCCTATTAAAAAACAAAATCATAATTATTATTATTATTATATATATATATATATATATATATATATGTTTTTAACTAAAAAAAAAGTATTTGAGGGGCTTTTGCAGTTTAACATATGAGATATCATTTTGGGGATTATATGTGTAGAGTAAGTCATTAATATATGATCCATATCCTATGAATATTAGTCGCAATTGACCAATTTCTCGTGGTTTTGAATAGTCCACTTAGCATTCATTGCATCGGGTGATGCTCTTAAGGGTGAAGAAGTAGGATTGAGACTAACTAAATGAATTGTATAGCATAATTCATCATCATCTAGGCTTGCACCTGGTAACCAGGGCATCTCGGGAGGTCACCCATCCTAAGACTCATTTAGCTCAAGTGAGCCTAACTATGGAGTTTCCCCACAATCGAGCCTGCTTAGCTCACTGCTCCCTTAAGGAGATCTAACTGAATAGTTCACAAGGCACAATCTAGGGAGATCTAATTGAATGGTTCACAAGGCACAATACTTGCTAAGGTTTTGCAAATGGAGTAGCAAGCTAAGTGGGCTCTGTTGTGGGGAAAAATCCATAGTCATTACCTCTTGGGATGGGTGACCTTTGAAATGGTCTGGTTTACTGAGTGCAAGCCCCAGAGGTAATAGTTGATGTTATGAAATTCATTTCACTAGTCTAAATCCCACTTCTTCACACATGTGAGCATCACTTGGTGCAATGAGTGCTAAGTGGACTATTCAAAACCATGAGAAATTGGTCAGTTGCAACTAATACTCATGGGATATGGATCATAGATTGATGATGTACTCTATGCAGATGAACTAAAATTATTAATATTTTTGATATTTTGAGTGATTGACTAATAAGTCATTTTGCATTTATAATGCTCATTTCTACATGATTAAAAATTTCAAAGAGAAGGATATCTAAGAGTAGATCTCTAATAGATGGACATATTTGCTTGAGGCACACTTGTCAAACCATTGCTTAACTATGTTTTCACAGGCAATGAACTTTTTCCTACTATTGTCTTTTTCTTGCTTAATCTTGAGCAAGATATTAATCCATCTCTGCATTGTGAAGGAAGCATCACCCAAGGTTGCTTGAGAAATCTGCAAAGAAAGTCGAAATATATTAGCTAGTAGGATAACTTCTTTCCTGCAGAATATAAAATGTGGTGAATTTTCTAGAGAAACTTTGGGAGCAACCCAATCTGCCCATAACACATTAAACAATGCATTAAGCCAGTGCGTGTGGTGCTCAACTACCATATTTTTAAGGTGTTCAAGTACCATTATAATAATTCAAATTAGGTTTTGTTAGGATTCATCCCTAACCCTTCATAATTAGACATTAGTTAGATGTCATTGTAATGAGTGGTAAACCCTCATTATTATCAAGGCCACAAGTAGTTACGAGGTTGGTTAGTGGAATGTTATAAATTAGTTATGGATAACACACGGTATTGGCCCTTGGTATTGGCTCATGGTATTAGCCCATGGTATTGGCCCGTGGTATTTTTGGTTGTGAAATGTATTTAAAGAATGTATCTGTCCATTGTATATGGAGGATTATTGTAAGAGAGCTCTGCTCATTGGAGGTTACCCCCTCGAAGAGGCAAGTGAACTAAGTTTTTTGTGATATCAATATTCTATTTCTACTCTATATTTGATGTTCCTATTACTTGCACAGTATATTTGCTTGTTTTGTTAACTATTCCAAGTATATCACAAGTGGTGTTAGAGCACTTTCCTAGGACGGAAGTACGAGTGATTTTTTTTTCCAAGGTAGCGATGTGTTCCGACATCAATAAACCATAGAGATATGTCATTCAGCGCACAAATCCGTGGTTGGGGAAGCATACACGCAGGGAATACAAGTGGTACTTAAGCGCACATATGTTGGCCACCCTTGTAACCCATGTTGGTACCCCTTCGAGTGGTAGCCCATCAGACAACATCTGTGCATGGACTTTCCCTAGGCATCCTAGAACCCTCTTAACTCAATCGATTAATCGCCTTACTTCTATAGTGTCACCGAGAATAAAACTCAGGAAGATACCCTCTAGTACCTAGGTAATCGGGTAGTACGACTAAGGGTACGGTCGAGCCTCCTTAGTTGGTGCCCTGAGATATTGGGTCGAGTACTATTGTTGACCCTGCACGTATATCAGAGAGTTATAACACAGGGCAAACCCTTGTCTGTAGGTACCCTGAAACAAACTGTAACCCTTAGGAAAGACGCAAAACAGAAAAAGACCAGCATAGAAAGAGCATAGATAAGATCTGTTGTCGAGCAACATAGCCTCCTGCATTCTCGTTGAGAAATTCCTATATCTTTCTTCCTATTGAGAATTTAGACATTCTAACACTACAGAATTATTCAGATCGGAATATAACTCCGCAGGAGTAAAAAAAAAATCTTGGGGCTGACAACATCCTTATTTGAAGCATATCCCATTAGCTTCCTCTTTTCGCCCTGATCACGGTGATACCTAACATTTTAAGCCTTTTTGTGGACTTGATTCCCTTACCTCTTGTTTGCGACCTATCCCATTGGCTTCCTCTTTTCACCCCGATCGTAGTAATACCTATCATTTTTATGCCTTTTTGTGGACCCAATCTCCTTCTCGACACCCTTATTTGGTAGCTAGCCCATCAAACTTCTTATCTCGTGTTGATCACTATGGTAGCACTCTCCCTAAGCCTCCACAATGGGCCATGCCTCCTGCTCTTAAACTGGGGATGAGTGGGACACTAAGGTCACCCAACTATCTAACAATGTCCCTGTGATCAAACAAACCTTGGGGATCTTGACCAGCTCAAGCAATTCTTTCAAGACATGGATGACATAAAGAACCACCTGCAAGTCATTTCCCAACACCTTGGATTTATTGACAAGGGTAAGCACCAGGAGTACCACTATGAAGCCCCTCGTTCCTCTCAATAATAGAATACTCATAATTCCCACTCCCCTTAGGGTTCTCCAAACTCTTGGAATAAGTTGCCAAAACTGGAGATGCATAAATTCAATGGATTTGACCCAGCTGGGTGAGTCTCCTAAATGGAACACTTCTTCTCCCTCCATCATATTTGATCCATATTATTTTGAGAACAACATGAAGGTGGAAATATAACTAAGATATAACAATGAAATACACAAAAATATAGAAGACAACACAAAAATATAGTGAAACCCAACTTCTATTACTGAATAAGATAGAAAAACATTGTATAAACGCTTCATTCACAAGAAGTTTTACATCGCACTCCATTGCATGCTTAAGGGGCCTCCTTCACCTCAATTATATATGAGAGAGTGAGAGGAGAACAATTCTCATGATGCATGTGGGATAAATTGGACTAAGTTTATAAAATGCCATAGGCATGTAAAATACTAGGACTTCCCGGGCGGTCAGCCATCCCAGTACTACTCTAACCTGAGCGCGCTTAACTGTGGTGTTCTAA
The DNA here is from genome assembly GCA_010110895.2 of Picea sitchensis. NCBI lineage: Eukaryota > Viridiplantae > Streptophyta > Pinopsida > Pinales > Pinaceae > Picea > Picea sitchensis. The sequence goes on from SNQJ01S0054053.1 coordinate 25,485, forward strand.
TGGGATTCAGTGCATTAATGCTATGTTGTAGGCATGCACATAAGGCCACTAAGAAATCATTACACGATGTCTATAATTAACAAATGAAGATGGCATTACATTCCATTTCCCATCAAAAGGGTGAATATCATGGCTTATCAAAACCACATGCTCAAAATGGTGACTCAGTGGAAAAGTTGGATGGCCACCGAGATCCATCTGGATCATTCCCCCCCCCCCTTAGGAAGCAATGGTCCCCATTGCATCAAGTTCCCTTGGGAGACTGAGAGACTTCTGCTAAATCTGAAGCTTGGTGCGGTGCTTGCCTTGCTAAAGAAGTTGTCATGCTTAGCTTGTTGAAGGATGTCATGAACCTGTTGCTGGAGGGGTTGGATCCATTCAACCAATCTAGCTGCATGATCTACCTGAGTGTGGGAGGACTCTATCAGTGAAGATGCAACATGAATAGCATGAAGCGTTATGTTATAACCTTGCTTGACTAGGAAGTGTGAAGGCACCACCGTAGGTGCAACAAGAACATCTTGGTACTCTTCTACAATCTTGTCAATCTGCTTCTGCTAGATAGAAAGGTCTAGGGTTGAGGTTGTAGTGGTTGTAGTGTCCTTTTGTTCACTTTCTGAT
>SNQJ01S0054053.1:26115-38046 GCA_010110895.2 Picea sitchensis
AGGTCACAATGAAAGTGATGGGATTGAAAAGTCTAAGAATTGGAAGAAGTCTCACCTTCGGGGTGCAAAGGTTGGTCAGATGAAGGTAAGGTCTCCAGTAATATTCAACTTGGCACAGATATGGGTAGTGAAGGATTCAAGCTGGGTGGAGAGGTCTTGTTTTAAGGTTTCCATTTTTGTGTCTACGGTGGAATGCATTTTGTTATTGACGGTGGTAATATTGGCACTGGGTTGCCACACTTCTTTCTAGGCTTTTGTGAAATCAGATGACAAAGTATTCAGGTGGGCTTCAAGGTCTTGGCTATGGGTGTGGGCCATGATGAAGGGGGAAACCAGAAAGGGGTGGGTGGGACCACACAGAAAAGGGGTTATGGGTGAAGGGTATCATGATGATCAAGGCGACGAGGGAAGTCCAATGGAGTAAGTCCCAAATAAGGGGGTCGGGACCACAGAGAAAAAAAAGTTGAAAAATGATAGGTATTGCTGTGATCATAACGAAAAGAGGAGTCCAATGGGATAGGTCTCAAATAAGGGTGCAAGAATGCCCTAGACTCAAACTGAATAATATTGCATTGGGAAAATGCCCAAATTCTTAACATGAAGAAATATGTAGTAATTTCGCAACCCGAATGTAGATGACAAGGCTGCACAACAATAGCTCTTATTTGTTCCTATTCTGTTTTGTTTTCATCCCAAGGGTTAGGGTTTTTAGGGTGCCTACAGACAATGGTTTTCCTTGTGCCATAGCTCTATGATGTACATGTGGGGTCGAACAATAGTACTCGACCCAATATCTCAAGGCACTAACTAAGGAGGCTATACCGTACTCTTAGTTATACTACTATATTACCCAGGTACTAGAGAGTATCTTTCCGAGTGTTGTTCTTGGTGGCACTATAACAGTCAGGCGACCGATCAGTTTATCTACGGAGGGCTTCATGATATCTAGGCTAGTCTGTATACAGGTGTTGTCTGATGCGCTACCACTCGAAGGGGTATCAACAAGGGTTACAAGGGTGTCCAACAATGTGCACTTAAGTACCACTTGTAGTTCATGCATGTATTCTTCCCTGATCGTGGATTTATGCACTGAACAATAGATCATTGTAGCTTTAAGATGTCAAAATATGTCTCTACCCTAAAAAGAATTACCCACATTTTCTGCCAAGGAAAGTGCTATGATACCACTTGTTATGCACCAGATCTATTATAATAACAGAAAACATAAATGTTGCAAAGAATAACAATAGAACAACACAATAGATGAAACCACAACACTAAAATAATACTTTAATTGATAGGAAACAATGTTCACTTGCTTCTTCGAGGGGGCAACCTCCAACAGAGCAACGCTCTATCATAATAACTCTCAAGACACAACTTCCCATGCCCTCGATTCCTATTTATACTAAATTTATCTTTCACAAGAACAATCTAGAGGAAGATATTCTAGAAGCAGAAGCTTCTATTAGGTCTTCTTACATTTGACTTATTCTTCCTTGTTTCTAGAGCTTATTAATATTGGCCTTTATTACATGGAAAATAAATTATTCTACCTATATGAGGGGTTAGGGAGGTTAAGTCCCTAATAGACTCAACCATACCATTTCCTTGGGGGTAGTGATTTTAAGAATACTTTGGAATAATTCCCCTGTCTAAGGCAAATACAATGAGTTTTTGAATTCAAAGTAATTTGTATTATAAAATATTAGGATTGATGGAACATTGAATCTTGTAACAATGTGTCACTCTGAAAATTGAATGATGGCTCCTTCAATTATGTTTCAATAATCGATGGTAGTCAAAACAAACTTATCACCTTTCGAGAAATGGAGATTTATCTCTCCTATGCATATAGGCTTTGTTGCTCAAAGGGTTGTTCAATTGTAACAAGTTTCAAAGGGATCATTGCTTTGTTTCCTTTTCCTATAAATGTTTGTCACATGTGGAATTTCCTTACTACACACGCAAATCAATTTTTGTTGTTGAAATACTTCTTATATTTATAGAAATATATTCACATCAAAGAAAAAACAATAAAGTTGGAGGGTATGTACAGTGGTATTTACATCCTTTTCCTTAAAGACAACAAAACATCAATAAACTTCAAATAGGCAACTATATTCAATCCCTTGGTATCTTTGATCAACAAAAATCCTTTATCTAACAACTACATATGTACCTCTTCTTTCTAGAATTGACAAAATGTAGACAAAGAGCTAACTCTATTTTGAAAAAACATATTTTCACGATTACTTGTTAACATTTAGATAACAACTACATACATACCTCTTCCTTTACTTATCAAATGAAAATAATTATAGACTAGAAACTTCATCTATTGGCGTTGGAATAGGGCCATAACCTTCTACAACCATGCCTAGACTAAAAAGGCACTAGACAAGGCTTGAGTAGAGAAGACTTCTTCCATTGGTGAAGAATCTTGTTACTCCATGTTGCCTCAATTGTCATTGGCATGCTTTGCTAATTCTTCCCCTTCCCATTGTTAGTCTTTTGCTTTTGTATCATTCTGATTTTTCTTCCTCGGTTCTTCTTCTATTCTCTTATGCTCCTCAACTTCTTTTCTAGCTAAGTATCATAGCTTTACTTTTTCTACTTTAGCCTCAATTTCCAACTTCTTAGCCTCTGCATCAACTTTGGATTTTTTCTCTGCTTCTTCTCTTTTCTTTGCCTCTGCATCTTTTTTACCTTTCCTTTTTGCTTCCGCCTTATTTGTTGATACTTCAACTTTGACTTTAGCAACAATATATTTTTTCCTTGTCAATTACTCTTTCTTGGTAGCTTTTCTTTGTGCTTCTTCTTTTATTTTGGCTTTATCTTCTGCTTTGACCTTCTCTAATGCTTCTAGTCTTCATTTTTCTTGTTCTTTTCTTTTCTTTTGAAGGGATTGTCTCTTAGCAAGAGCCCTTTCAACTTCCTCTTTCTTTCACCTCAATTATAACTTGTAGATTATTTAGAACCTCTTCATAAGTCAATGCTCTCTTGCATTGTTTTTCAACTTCATTCTCTTCATGCTAGTAGGAGAATGAGGTCTTCATCTCAAATGCATGTTTTTCAATAATCCATGGGGGATAATATATTTTAATTATTTCTAGCTTAAAATGATATTCCTCAATATTTACTCCTTCCATCATGCCCAGGTAGAATCTATTAGTATATATATTCCTATATATAATGGATAAGTTTGGCACAACTTCTATTGATGTTTGATTTGGCATGTGTTAAAACTATTGGAAATTGTGTTGTTATTAATGTCAAAGACAGAACTGGAAAAACACAGTCATGAATGTCATTGATGCCAAAGAAGACAAACTAGAACAAACATAGTCATGGATGTCATTGATATCACAACAGGGGGAGACTGACCATTGTCAATGATGAAGGAAGGGATATTGTGATGCTAGGTCCAAGGATCGTGAAAGGATCATGGTCATTGATCACAAGAGTTCGATGGTTAAGTTCGAATCATGGATTGTAGATTGAAGAATCGATGAACTAGACTTGAGCTAGATCATGACTGTGTGATGGTTGAATGGCGAGGTGATTCAGAGCGAAATCAAGTAAGATCATAGGTTAGATTTTCTTTGTAGGTGTCAAAGAGTCGTGATTGTTGGATCAAGATTTACAGTTGATCGTGACAGTCAATTGTAATGCCTAGAGTCTTCGTTCATATGTTAATAATGGACGAACAATATTAGATCTAAGATATAGGTCTTTCCAGATCGATGACCAACATCAATCTTCATTCGGAGTCTGAAACAATGGTAAAATAATTTCGAAGTTAGGTATTCGAAGTCGAAAGGATACTCCGATGAAGAGAAGTCCGACCAGCGGATGAGATCTATTTAGAGGGAAACAGATCAATGACTCCTAGAAGTACATGTAAACATCAAGGAAAATGCCATGTGTCCAATGCCAAGTCAGCACAATGACATAGCAGAGCAAGAGGAAAGGATGATGTCATAGGCTTGGAGGCACCATGTCATCTAATACACGTGGAGGACACGTCACTTCCATGTCGACACCACATCAGACACATGTGTTAGACTTCGTACAATGCCATGTAAATACCAGGACGGTGCCACAAAAGTATACAATTTTAACCTAGTGATTGGACCACGTGTCATAAGCAGATTTGGCCACGTACAAAGGTGACAGGAAGTCTAATGATGAAGGAAAATCTGAATTAATATGAACCATTGATCTATTGTAGCCATAACTATCAAAGGAGGAACGTTGACAGAGTAATTTGCGCTCCGATATAAAGGTATCGAAGAATATTCCATTCTTGGCTTTGATTTGTGTGCCAAAAGGTTAGGGGTGCATACAATTACATAAGCCTTCGAAGTTGTTTATGTCGAAGTGAAAAAGTTTACCATTGTATTCGCATTCCTATGGCAAAGCATCGAAGAATATTCCCTTTTAGTATCGAATTTCATGTCGAAATATTAGGAGTGAAAATGGTTAAGGTTAAGGGTGCATACAATTACATAAGCCTTCGAAGTTGTTTATGTCAAAGAGAAAAAGTTTACCATTGTATTCACATTCCTATGGAAAAGCATCGAAGAATATTCCCTTTTAGTATCGAATTTCGTGTCGAAATATTAGGAGTGAAAATGGTTATGTATAAGTATTTCAGAACCGTTCTTGTTAGAGTGAAACAATTCACCCTTTTATTTACACTATGAAGCAAAAACATCAAAGAATATTCCTTTTCTTATATCGATGTTCATGCTGAAGGTCAAAGTTTGAAAAGGTTAGGGGTGTGGAGTCGGAGCTTATCGATCGACGTTCAAAAGATTGGGGAAGTTGTACATCTCCGATGGGAAGGGTATCGAAGAATATTCCCTTCCTCGAGAAAAGTGTTATCTCGAGAAAAATGAGCAATCTGGACCGTTAGTCAACGTGCGAACAAGATGCAATGACAATCATATATCTACATGGGTCCCACCTAGCTATCTTACGAAAGGGTTGAGGAACGAAAGTTAATCATCGTGCATGTTGAGGGGGTGACGTATTTGGAGCCATTGATTTCAAACTGCGAGGACCATTAGATCCTTCGCGATACTTGTCACTAGAGTAGAGTTGATGCTTCGACGATGAAGGACTCTAAGAATCAATGATAAACATTGATCACAATATGATGATTGAGGCAGTGTTGAGTGTTTCAGACTCCTTTTGGTCTCGATAAACATGATCATAGATCAACCGTGGATATTGAATGGAGACCTAGATCTGACGGTTGCTGAGTGACAAGATCTGTGTTATATGTTTTGTTGGATAAGGAACAGATCGACGATTGAGATTAAACGTGGCCCAAGGACTAGATCTGATGATTGTGATCTATCTAGGAGCGATCAGAGGGTTACTGTGCGTTGTAGTTGTGTTATGTGGACATAATGAGATTAACGGATGAGATCAATCCAGGATCCAAATCGTATGGTTGCTGAGCATTGAAGACGTAAATCATAAGATTGTATTGATTCAATGGGAAATGAGAGGATCGACGATTGAGACTCAATCTGAAGAACTATCCAATGGATTTTGAGTGATGATATTTGTGCCATGAACAGTAAGCAAGCCCATGCGTGAAATAGGGAAGGAATCCAGGACTAGTTGGAAGGATTTTCTTTAAGCCTAGTTTTAATGGAAATTTGGAGCTGACCTCAGAAGCATGTTTTGTGTATGTGAAAAATTCGTGGATGAAGGAAACTCTATAAATAATGATGGCTTAATCGAGCTAGAGGAGAGGTTGTGTGGAAAATTTGTGTGAGGAGAACAAAGGATCTGAGGTCCATAAGAATGTGTGTAAGTGAGTTAGTAAGCTCTGCAATTCTAAGGTTCACAGGTCAGAGGATACATAAGAATGGAAGAAGTCAAGATATGAACGTCTCAGGGTGGTTGGGAGGTGCAAGTAAGTTTTATAATTGTGCATAATGGAAGTACTAAGATAGAGCAACGATCATCTGTTGAGGATATTTGTAGAAGCATTTATGTTAGTGTGGCAGCTACAAAAATAGTAGAGATGTTGTTTATTGTGTTCAAATGAAGATTTACTTAAGGGTAGCAGGGTGGTGCTTGGGAATATTGGTATCTTCATTCAAATGGTTATAGCCTGTGTTCTAGAGAGTTGGTTCTTCCTTCCAGTTGGTGTTGGTAAAACTAGGGAGTTGGTGCTGGTAAAGCTAGGGAGATGGTGCTTCCTTCTAGTTGGTGTTGGTAAAGCTAGTTAGTTGGTGCTTCCGTCCAATTGGTGTTTGCAAAGCCAAGGGGTTGTATCCTCCTTTGAGTTGGTGCTCATAAACTAAATGTAATATTAATTATATATAAGAAAATTTTGTGGTTTTCTCTCATTTGGGTTTCCACGTTAAAATCTTTGTGTACTAAGCTTTTTTGTTGATCTTTGATAACATGGCTAAATTTCTGTAGCACTTATGAATGATTATGTATTGACTAATTAAAGTAGTAAAGTGAAAAATTGAAAAAGTATGTGCAATATTGATTCACCCCCCCTCTCATTATTGTTGAATAGTCCAACAATTGGTGTCAGAGCTGGTTCCTTCAGGAACAATCTAACCACTGGAAGGTGAATCCTTACGACACACATGGATTGGAGGCTAGAAGATTTGTTTTATGGAACAAAATTTATAATCTAGAGCACAAGAGTGAAGATACAACTACAAGCACTAGGGTATGATGTCTGGAAAATAGTTGTCACATGTTACACACCCTCAAAAACTCCATCAACAGATCAAACTAAAAAGGAGGCATGTGAAAACAATACAATAGCTATGAATGTTATATTAAGTGGCTTAGTGGACTCTGAAAAAGCCAAAGTGGGACAATGCACTTCAGACAAAGAGCTATGGGACAAGCTATAACATCTCCATGAAAAGAATGGAGCCCTAGACATGCAAAGATACACATGTGCCATATTTTGATTTAATTGTGAACAAGTAGGACACCTTGAAACTGAATGTTCCTATTCAAAAATTGGAAAAATCAATGATCAAGATTATTCCAAAAATGATGAAAGTGTGAAGAAAAGAAAATCTCACAGACAAAGGGAGAATCTATATGCCAATGAGGACAATAGTTGTTCTGATAACAGTGATAATGACGCAGAAGACAATCATGAGATTAAGGCTGAAGTGAACCTTGAAGCAGAACTCATCTGTGCCTTAGAAGAAATTGACAGACTCAAAGAAAAGAATAGAAAGTTGAAAGGTGAATTGTCGAAGTATAAAGATGAGATAGCTAAAGAAAAGAATAGAAAGTTGAAAGGTGAATTGTCAAGTATAAAGATGAGATAGCTAAACATAGAGGAGAACCTATATGTGATCAAGATGAAATCACAAATATCAAAGGAGAGAATATGTTACTAAAGGAGTACCATGAAGTTTTTAAGAGAAAGAAAAAATAATTGAAGTCCAAATTGAAGAGGTATAATCAACAAAATGAATTAAATAAAGGACAACCATAAAATAAAGGATCAATGTTGTGGAGATACTTGAAGTTAACAAATCTCCTCTAAAGAAAATAATTAGAAAATACAAAAAGGACAAAATAAATAATGAAAAACCAACTAAATGAAAAAGAAAAGATCTGGGATGTTCAAGAAGCTAAATTTATGTAGCACTTATGAATGATTATGTATTGACTAATTAAAGTAGTAAAGTAAAATTGAAAAAGTATTGTGCACATTGATTCAATTTCCTCTCATTATTGTTGAATAGTCCAACAATTGGTAAGTCAGAGCCAGCCCTCCTGTGAACAATCTAACCACTGGAAGGTGAATCCTTACGACATACATGGATTGGAGGCTAGAAGATTTGTTTTATGGAACAAAATTTATAATCTAGAGCACAAGAGTGAAGATACAACTACAAGCACTAGGGTATGATGTCTAGAAATTAGTTGTCACTAGTTACACACCCTAAAACCCATCAACAGTATTGAAACTAAAAGGCATGTGAAAACAATACAATAGCTATGAATGTTATATTAAGTGGCTTAGAGGATTCTGAAAAAATCCAAAGTGGGACAATGTGCATCAACCAAAGAGCTCTGGGATTAAGTTATAAGACTTCATGGAGCCCTAGACATGCAAAGATACACATTTGCTATATTTTGATTTAATTGTGAACAAGTAGGACACCTTGAAACCGAATGTTCCTATTCAAAAATTGGAAAAATCAATGATCAAGATTATTCCAAAAATGATGAAAGTATGAAGAAAAGAAAATCTCACAGACAAAGGGAGAATCTATACGCTACCGAGGACAATAGTTGTTCATAACAAAGGATACCGAAGTGTAAGACAAATCGCGAGATTAAGGCTGAAGTAGGAACTCAGCTTAACTCCATCAAGGCCTTAGAAGAAATTGGATTTAATTCAAAGAAAATAACGGAAAGTTGAAGGGTGAATTGTTGAAGTATAAATATGAGATGGTTGAACATATAAGAGACCCTATATGCGATCAAGATGAAATCACAAATATCAAAGGAGAGAATATGTTACTAAAGGAGCAATTATGAAGCTTTCGCGTAAAGAAAAAATAATAATTGAAGTACCCAGAACAGAGGCATAATCAACAACAAACAGAATTAAATAAAGGACAAATGAAAGGACTGTTGTGAGATACTTGAAGCACAAATCTCCCTTCTAAAGAAATAATTAGAAAATACAAAAAGGACAAAATAAATAATGAAAAGCCAACTAAATGAAAAAGAAAAGATTTGCGATGTTCAAGAAGCTAAATTTCTGTAGCACTTATGAATGTGATTATGTACTGACTAATTAAAGTAGTAAAGGAAAAAATTGAAAAGTATGTGCAATATTGATTCATCCCTCCTCATTATTGTTGAATAGTCCAACACTATGTCAGAGCCGCCTCAGAACAGTCTGACCACTGGAAGGTGAATCCTTACGACATACATGGATTGGAGGCTAGAAGATTTGTTTTATGGAACACAATTTATAATCTAGAGCACAAGAGTGAAGATACAACTACAAGCACTAGGGTATGATGTCTGGAAAATAGTTGTCACATGTTACACACCCTCAAAAACTCCATCAACAGATGAAACTAAAAAGGAGGCATGTGAAAACAATACAATGGCTATGAATGCTATATTAAGTGGCTTAGTGGACTCTGAAAAAGCCAAAGTGGGACAATGCACTTCAACCAAAGAGCTCTGGGACAAGCTATAAGATCTCCATGCAAAGCATTATAATCACATGAATTATAAATTATAATCACTATCTAAATTGACAAAGACACGAGAGAAGGAATTGTTTCCAAAGAAGCGAAATCAATGATTAACCAAGTATAAGAGAAGCAAGTAGTTGGCCAATTAATTTCGCTAATATAGTACCCTCGTATTAAAAAAAGTTGGGTTAGAGAAAGCATACAGATGTACCCATCTATTAATGTTATTCATTGTAAATTTAAACAAGGAAGTCAAAACCCTAACCACTATCCTTCCATTGAGGTTAAACATGAGTTTCAAACTACCTTATTACTTTACCACAAGGCAAGGGGTGTCTGTGGTGCACTCTTGACTTTCCTTTCCATTTATGAATGGAGTAAGAAATCCAATTTATTTTTGTGGGTGAAATGCCATGCCAAAGATAATGTTTTGACATTTCAGACACACCAAAATGTGAAATAACAGACACTCAAGAAACAAGAGGATCTCATTATTATTAGTCCCTGCCCTTCGGGCTGGCAGGGACTCTTAGTAATCGATTTTATATTCTGCTATTAGTATGGCAGAGAAAACAAAGCATTTAATCAAAGTTTCAACATTTTTAGGATTTGTATTTGTTTTTTAACCCCATGTTTTAAGTTTGAGGCCTTATTTGGCCTCATATCGAGGCAAAGCTCTTCAAACTTAGGGAAACAGAGGCTTGAAACTTATTTAATACATACGTTGAAAGCCATATGAATTAATGCCAAGTTAAAACTTAACATTAGTTTGAAACATAAAATGCTTAATATCAATATGTATACACGTTATTTAACAATCTACATGCTTGTATCTGGCAATCCGCATGCTAGCCACGTGTTGTGACATATACTCCCTACATACCTAGTATTCCTACAATTTTGAGGCATTGAGTCTCTGGCTGGACTCCCTCTCATGGTCGGATCGAATCCCATAGAGTTCACTGCACATGAGCTACTTTGCTGGTCTGCATCCTTCCCTCTAGCTACTTTGTTTCTGCTAGAAGATATCTACTTTGTTGCTACTAGAAGATGTCTTTAGCATTCTTTCCTTTCACTTTCTTGCTTTGCAGTTGAATCCTCAAATCTCATGATCTTTCTCTATGGCTGAATCCTCAAGATTTCTGCTTGACGTGACAATTTCTGTGTAAAATTTCTATATAAAATTTCTAAATTTCTGTGTAAAATTTCTAAATTTTTGTGTAAAATTGAAATAAGATGTGATTTTATTTCTCCAAATGTACATGTATTTCCATATGTACTTGTTAGCAACATTACCTGTCTTTGGTATCAGGATACATAGGTCTGCAGGTTGCCCGAGGAGCGCCCAAGCGCAACGCATAAAATAAGTCCTTTTCGAACTTAAAATCAAGCGAGCGGGCAATTCGTTCTTCAGCGGAAAGGTTTCAGCGACAGAGCAGAACAACGATTGATGGGTAATTGCAAATTAACCGGGTCGCATCAAGTATAGCGCTAAAAGTTTTAAAGAAGTCAACGGTCGGAATCCCTCGGGAGGCATTCGCGAAGTTACGAGGGCCATTGATCGCAAGCAGTTCAAGCACAGTGTTATTTCTCGAGCTCGAGGATTCGTGAGTTCAAAGGGCGGACCATATCTCGTTGGTTGCGCGAGTTTCCGAGTTACGAAAAAGTGTCCGGATGGAGGTCAACCGTCACTGACTATCACGTCTCGGGACTTCGCGAAGGGAGAATGCCAAAGTTTGATACTCCAACTCACGAGGTTCCGAGTAGAAAGAAGCGCTAGTACTTGGGCCCTAGCCAATGGTTACATGTGGAGAGCGCTGACCAGAGAGGGAGCCCTGCCCGTATCGCCATCTCGGGAAGCGGGAGTTGAAGAAGAGGAACCAAGGGTCTCCGACTCGGGAGTCGCGAAATGAAAAGTGCCCAAAGGCGGGCCCGCATTATTGAGGAGCAATCTCAGCCGTCCATCTAAAGAGGACACCTGGCGCGTGATTAGGCTCCCCGCCTTCTCGCCCATCGTGATTTCGAAGCTCAAGAAACAACTCCCTCATATCCCCGATGCGCGAAGTGACGAGAGCGTCCAGGACCTGGGGCCCACAACAGCGCCGGGTGAATTTAGGACCGTCAGATCTAGAGGGATACGTGACTCCAGATTGAGCCGCCTCGGCGCTTCGCTCATCGTGATTTCAAGAAGTAGGGATCAGCCCCTTCCTATTCGCGAACGCCGAAAGCACATTTGAAAGTAAGCACCGGGTCGCAGCTCGTGGTCACTGAGGAAAGAAAAGAGCTGCGTGAAAGGGGACAAAGGTGTCGGTTATCATCCACTGAGAGGCCCGTCACGACCTCTAGTTGCCATCGGACCGGACCTCGATCCTGGTCTTCGCTTGGAGTAAATGAAGGCAAGAAGGGGTGGTTAAGACCTCTCTTCATTCACTAAGTGTGAAGTATGGAGGGTCTGGTAAGCGGTCCGCTCGAGAGGGTCCTGTGTACCCTTTCTTTCAGAAAAGCCATGCTGAGTCCTCGACTAGCCGGAGGAGGCCTGCACACGCTAACTCAGAATTTACTGACTCAACTACTCCCCCTGCGGAAGCCATGCGCAGTTAAGATGGTGTCCGACAAAGAATATCAGTATGAGTTTTACTGAAAAGACGCCAAGCCTTGGGCGACTGGGCACGCCTCTGTTAGGTGATTTTCTCTGAGT
>SNQJ01S0054053.1:55434-66436 GCA_010110895.2 Picea sitchensis
GATGTTCAATATCACTTTGTGAGAGACATGGTTGAGGAAAAGAAGGTGTTGTTGGAAAAGGTTGACACTTTGAAGAATGTTGTAGATTCATTGACAAAGTTTGTGAGCACAGAAAAGTTATCCCGATGTAGAGTAACAATGGGCATTATTGCCCTGGATTGTTGACTATATAATCCCCTGGACCCCTAGATGCAAAGAAAACAACAAGTGGGAGAATGTTGGGTATGTGTTATATTCTTTGCATGTGTGTGTGTGGGTGCATCAGATATGACAACTGCGTCTGACGATCCCTCGTAGTAGTTCTCTTTTTGTGTCATTTGTGTCGGGCGCTTTCCTAGGGGGGGCATGTATTCCACCCCCTAGTTACGTGCAGTGTTCGGCAATGGGCGAAAGCGCCCCGAAAATTTCTTTTGGGCGATTTTTGCTATTTTTAGCGGTTTACTAAAAATAATCTTGGTTTTAGGGATTAGGGTTTTGATATCTATGAAATACCTAAAAACATTTTATATATTGTATAGTGAATGGTGAAATTCAATATAATGAATATAAGAAAGGTTTTCCCGGTTGAGGGTTTCCGGTATAAAATATCTGTGTACTCTGTGTATGAGCCATTGATTAAATTTTGTTTTGCTAAAGAATCTATATGCATTGCTTTACTTCACAGGTTTAAAATTTACAATGAGCACTCCACCACCTATTCCAAAAAATCAGCTGGGGAGGCCCCCCAAAGTCACCCTAGAGAGCCTTTACCATTATATGGAATTATTAGAAAAAAGGAGAGAAGAAAAAGATGCCAAACATCAAATAGAGTTAGAATCATTAGAAAAAGGAGTGAAAAAAGAGACATAAAACTCCAAATAGAGCTAGAGTCAATGCTTGATAAAAAAAATTAGACCAAGAACTAAAAGAAAAACCAACCAAAAATTTGACCCTGAGTAATCTAGAAAACAAATTGAATATGAAACTCATCAAAGAGGAAATGAATAAGCTAATCAAACTGGACCATGAGCATAATAAAAGAGCCTTGAACCTTATAATTTTTGGTATAAAAGAACAACAAGAGGAGGATACACTAACAATAGTAAAAGAAGAATTAAAAAATAAATCACAAATTGAAGCAACTTACCTCATAGAAGCAAAGAGGCTAGGAAAAATAATTGATCATAAATATAGGTTGATACATGTCAAAGTAAGTTGTAATGACCATAAATATAGCATACTCAATAAATATATGAGCTTAAAAGGGTCAGAAATATTTATAAATGAAGACCTCATTCCCGAAGACCAAGCTGAATTAAGAAAGGAAGTTCAAAAGGTAAAAGAAGCCATGAAAGAAGGAAAATGGACAATAATTAGAAATCGAAAAGCTATTGTTAGGGATAGATACCGCAAGGATGATAATAAATAGGGATTTGGGACACTCGAGATCCTCTTCGGAAACCATCGTGGTTTTCCATGGCGCAAAGGTCCTATTATAAGTTGGATCCCGAGTGATATTGACATTATTTGTCTAGTTGAAACTTGGGAGCATGAAGATTCTAAGGTCCCTAACATAGAAGAATTTGTCTTGTGGTCGGCTTGAAAAAAAAAGTCCCATCGTAGAGGGATAGGAGGCATAGCTTGTTATATTAGAAAGATAATTTCTCTTCACATTCAACTTCATAAGATCGACCCTCTCAATCAGTACATTTGGATAGAAATTTAAAACACCAATTCTAAGAATATGTATATAGAAATTTGCTATTTTGCACCTATTAATTCTACTTTTAATAAGAAAAAAATCTAGATAACAATTGTCCCTATACTAATTTAGAACAAGATATTTATAGTTTGAAAAATGAAGGTAATATCTTCCTGCTAAGAGACTTTAATGCTAGGACTTCAACTAACTAAGCTACTATTTTAAACAATGATTCCAACCATAATCCTTTATGGCTAAATGAAGACCTTGTTTTATCTAATAGCTACAAAATAATCTTTGAAGACCCAATTGAGAATTTGTTTGGTAATGAGTTGGTCAAGCTATGCAACTCTCAAGACCTAAGAATTTGCAATGGAGTAATGAAGTGGTCAAACTCCAATTAGATGACTTGTATTCATGGGCTAGGTAGTAGTGTCGTAGATTATGTGATATCCGATATCCCCGTTTACAACCAAATAGTAACTTTTGACCATTTAAATGACCATGAACCCGACTCTAATCTTATACCTTTAACCCTAACTCTAAAATTTTCCATGCACATGAGCGCCATTGAAGAGAATTATGATAATCAAATGCAACTTTGCTTTGAAAAAAAGTAAAGTTGACTTTTTCTTAAAGGATTTAAATAGTTAATTACATCTTCTGACTTATAGGGAGAACATCAAAGACCTCTATCATAGTTTTACAACTACCCTTTCCACTTCTATTAACAAGTTCCCTTTCGAGGTGTCCTGTAAAAAGAATAATAAACCTTGGTATGATAAAGAATGCAAAATTTCCAGGAAATCCATTGGGGATTCTTCTAATGATTCCTTAAGGCTCGATAACATCAATACGTACAAATCCCAAATTAAAAGAAAAAAAAGGTACTATATTGATAAAAGGCAAGAGCAACTTTCACAACTATCTAAGATCGATCCTAAGAAGTTCTAGAGGCAAATTATTTTCTACAATACTAAAGAAAATAATATGATTCTCTTAAGGGACTGGAATTCCTACCTTAAAAGTATTTACAATTTCCTAATGCCATGGACACCATTCCTATTATCCCTATAAAGGATGAAGTTTTTTCTTTGGATGACATAGAGTTCGGGGTTAAGTGGCTTGCAAATGGGAAAGCTAAGGACATTGAAGGCTACCAAGTTGAAATTTTTAAAATCGGAGGGCATATCCTCATCCCTCACATACACACACTATTCAATTTAGTAGTTAAGTAGGGATTCCCTAAACCTTGGACGCAAAATCTCATTATTCCTATTTTTAAAAATGGGGGTAGAAACATTCCCTCTAATTATAGGACCATTATAATTAGCCTGATTTTAGCCAATATTTATGGAATTATTTTGGAAAAGAAGATTATCCTTTGTCTAGAAATTCACAGTAAAAGAGATAAAGGCTATGATAGGTGTAGGATATATCATTCAACTATGGGCCATCTTATTACCTTTAGGATCATTGCAGAGGAGTTCTGCAATACTAAAAAGGCAGATGAGTATTGCAGAGGACTTCTGCAATACAACCTTATTGCAACAACCCTCAACTCTAAAGGCACTTTTATCTCTTCCAACCTATTCCAAAGGTTTTTTTTTGTTGAATTTAGAAAATCTTTTGACACGGTTCCTAGGAAAAACCTTTGGAATAGGTTGGAATAGATAAAAGTGTCTTTCGAGTTGAGGGTTGCTACAATAAGGCCGCATTAGAACGTTATTTCCAAGTTTAAGAACACTGAGGGCTGGTTGAAAGAGATTAACTGCAATATCGGAGTCAAGCAAGGTTGTCCCTTGTCCCATACCCTTTTTGGCATATACATTGACAAGTTAGAATATTTTCTGGAAGAAGCAAGTTGTGTCAACCCTACTCTCACTGGTATAGTCATCGATCTTCTTATTTATGCCAATGATATCGTTCTTATGGAGAGGAGTCCCCACGATATTGAAAACTAACTAATAATCCTAATGGATTTTTTCTCCAATATGGGTATGACTATTAATACTGACAAGACTAAGGTCATGATAATTAAATCTAATAAGATCACGTATGATACCTTCGTATATGAAAACAACAACTTGGAGGAAGTGAATTCATACAAATATATTGGAATCGATATTCACCACAAGACCAATTGGAATTATAGCATTGAGAAAATGATTATTGGGGGACAAAAATATTATTATGGGCTTGAAACCAATTGCAAATCAACTGATCTTTGGATATGGGATAAGAATAAACTCCTCTTTGAGACTCTTGTTACACGTGTTATTCTTTATGGATGTGAAGTCTATGGATGTAGTATCTCTCACAAAAATTGGAGAAATATAGAGCAAATACAAAATAATTTTATAACCTATAATCTCAAAATTAAAGGAAATACACCATATCCCATCCTCCTCTTAGAGGAAAGCCTTCCCCCCATCTAGAACACGACTATGACTAGATACCTACTGTATAAGAATATGTTAAATAATATGCAATAAAAGAGGATTCCTAAAATTGCTTCCAAATATAGTTGTAACCACCATCGACTCAAGTGAGGATGGCATAAAGATGCCTAGTCTTGGCTAAGCTATTAGGGAATCATGGAAGGAACCATTTTGTAGAGTAAGGATACTATTAAAAATATCATCAAATCAAAATTTAAGGAGAAAATGTGGTGTGATAAAGACTTAAGGGAAAAAATAAAATGAAGGTATTATAAGGATGTAATCAACCCTAATCTAGAAGATCAAAATTATCTCTCTGTTTTGACAAGTATAAAGAAAAAAATAAGCATTACTAAGATAAGAACAAATTCTCACGAGCTCCATAGGGAAACTGGGCGTTGGTCAATTCCTAAAATGCCATGGGACGAAAGAGTGTGTTAGTTTCGTGACACTAAGAAGGTTGAAGATGAAAAACCTATTCCCACATTAGATCTCAATTTCAAAATATTTGTCAGAGTACCAACCTTCCTAATCGTTTAACTCAACAAAACTATGGTGATCATGGAAATCTTCTCTTAAAGATTTTCGAGCACATAAACAAAATTATAAATAATTTCAAGTAATCCCTGTTAGAATTTTAGAATTTACAAGTATCTTTTTTAACATTCATTAACCATTGCATGTAATAGGATCACTGAAATATAAACAATCACAAAACACAAGATATATCTTAGGAAACCCTCGTGGGGGAGAAAACCCAACAACCAATTCTTCAGTATAGATTCCTTCAACCAGTGCAATGTCTTGTTATAGCTCTCCACAAACAAACCAAGACCAAGAAACCAAGACCTCCTGCGTTAGACCTTCCTTGCTATGCTCCAAATACACAAGATAAGGTGAGTTGTGTGTGTGTACAAATGAGAGGAATTTGACCTCTATTTATACACGTAACTTGATCCCGCAAATATGAAACCCTAAGAGGGGTCGTTTTGACTTTTACAATAAGGATAACAATAAAATAATAATTTATTTTGAGCCGATTTATACAATAAGATTACAATAACCTTCTCGAGGTTTTACCAATACAAATACAAAAGAATATCTTTTGTAGTTACATTAAAATATCAACACTCCCTCTTAACTAGGAAGGCATTCTTTGTTGCCACATGAGCTCATGACCATTGAATATTGAACATATGAATTTATACATAATCGGATATCCATAGTACAACATGACTTCACAACCAATGCATCCAAGGTTTGTTGGTAGCTCTCAAATAGCTTCAACATGTCACCATGACATCCACTACCCTACAATGCATCTGTACCTCATCATGTGCACCCCTATGAATTCACAATCGATGCATCCAAGGCCTGTGGGTAGCTCTCAAATAGCTACAACATATCCCTAGGACATCCACTACTCTTCAATGCATTTGTACCTCGTCACTCCCTCTAAAGAAGGACCACTCCAAGATTTTCCCTGAAGTGCTAGAAATTCATCCTCGACAGTGACTTGGTCAACATGTCCGCAACCTGCTCCTCGATAGTCATGTACTGGAGTCTCACTACTCTCCTTTGCACCATATCCCTGATATAGTGATATTCGATCTCGATATGCTTCGACCTGTCATGGAACATTGAATTCTATGAAAACTTCATGTAACTCTTGTTGTCACACCAAATGTAGGTCGCCTCTAGTTTGAGACCAAATAGCCCATACAATAGATTCCAAATCCACACTGCTTCTCTACATGCTACACATGTTGCCACATATTTAGAATCAACTGTACTGAGTGCTACACATGATTGCTTCCTATTTCTCCATGAAACCATACTAGAGCCTAGACTGAAGCAATATGTTGAGTTGCTCTTCCGATTAGGAATACTACCGGCCCAATCTGAATCTGAATATCCATATAACCCAAACTCATGGTCTGTCACATACCTGAGACTATAATCCAATGTACCCTTAAGGTACCTCATCACATGTTTTTCTGCGACCAAATGAACCTACATGGGTTGCTCCATATATTGACTCAGGGTGTTCACAACAAAACATATATCTGGTCTCATGTTCGTCAAGTACATCAATGAACCCATCATCTTCCTATATAAAATAACATCCACAGTCTATGAAGTCGTATCCTGCAACAACTTCATATTTGATACCATAGGTGTAACCATTGCATTGCAATTCAACGTCCCGAACCTCTTCAAGATTTCCACTGCATACTTCCCTTGATTTAGAAATATCTCATCATGTCTTTTCCATACCTCGAGACCCAAAAAGTAATGCATCATCTCGAGATCTTTCATCTCAAACTCAACAACCGGTTTTCTCTTACACTCTGAGATGAGATTTTCCACACTTGTTAGAAACAGGTCATCCACATACAACATTAGTATTACCGAATCATCATCCACAACCACAAAGTAGAGGTTAGGATATGCACTGCTATTTGTAAATCCTAAGCCCATCAGAAAACTGTCGATCCTTCCATACCATGCTCTGGGTGCCTGCTTTAATACATATAAATCCTTCTTCAATCTGTACATGTGTGTCTCCCTCTCATGTACCTCAAATCCTTGTGGTTGCTCCACATATACTTCCTCTTTTATTTCACCATTCAAGAATGCTATCTTCGCATCCATCTGATACACCTTGCATTTCATTACTGCGACCAACGAAAATATAGTCTTGATCAAGGTATATCTTGCCATGAGAGAAAATGTCTCCTCATATTCAATGCCCTCCTTCTGAGAGAATCCTCGAGCCACAAATCTAGCCTTATACGTTTCAATACTGACATCAACTACATGTTTCATCTTGTAGATCCATTTTGAACTTACTATTGATTTCTCCTTTGGTCTGGGGACCACATCCCATATATTATTCTCTACTATGGATTGATATTACTCCCCCATTGCATCCTTCCATACCCTCTTTTCTACAACCTCTTCATAATTGGACGGTTATGCATCCATGATATCACACAAACATGCCACATAGATGGAATACAATTTCGACTTCTTACTTTCCCTGAGATATTTTTCTAGGGCACCATATATTCCTGCATCTCTGATGAGCTCCTGTGCCCAAGCTATTCTTTTGTTGTGAGAAGGCATCTTTGCTGGCCTCTGAGGTTCTGCCATGTCATTATCCTCATGAATGAATTTCTTTGGTTCAACTTCTTCTGCCTCTGGAACTCTAGTAACTTCATTCTCCTCCTCATGAACCTCTTTTGCACAGTCCTGTTTTGATTTGTTTAAAGATGCACTCTCATCGAAGGTGTAATCTCGGCTAATCTCAACTTTCTAGTGACCGAGAATATATATCGTGTATGCCTTTGATGTGTCACTGTAACAAAAAAATATTCCATTCTTTTCAGATGGATCCAATTTTGTCCTCTTTTTCTTGGGGACATGCACAAATACGGGGTAGCCAAATATCCTTAGATGGCTAACTTTTGAATTCTCTTATGAAAACATCTCCTCTGGTGTCTTGTTTCAATTACTTTGTGGGGAATTTTGTTTTGCACATACACTGCAGTCTTTGCTGCTTCTTACCACAAATGCATAGGTATATCTTGATCATGGATCATAGGCTTCACTGCTTCCATGATCACCCGATTCTTCCTTTCTGCTACTCCATTCTACTGAGGATTGTAGGGTGTAGAAAACTCCCTCTTAATCCCAACTTCCTTGCAATATTATTTGAATTTCTCTGAAGTGAATTCTCCTACATTATCTGACTGCAAGGTCTTTATCTTCCACTCTGTCAGGTTTTCTACTAGTGCCTTAAATTCTTTGAATTTTCCAAACACTTCATTCTTTTCATTCAAAAAATAGATCCAAGTTTTACTTGAGTAATCATCAATAAAAGACACATAATATACATACCCGCTTAGTGAATTTGTTGACATCAATCCACACATATCCAAGTGCATGATGTCCAATACTCTTTTGTCTCTACTATCGCTGCTAGGAAATGAGTGCTTCATGTTCTTGGCTTGTGTGCAACCTTTGCACACACTGTTTGTTTTTTCCTAGATCTATGGTAGTCCCATCACCATCTTGCTCACACTTGTTAGGACTTTGTAATGTAGGTGAGCAAATATCCTATGCTATAATTCACTAGGATTCACAGTGTTCTGAATTTATGTTGTATCAGATCGCTCTTTCAATTTGTAGAGTCCTCCCTCTTGAACTCCAATCACCACAACATCATCAAAAGTCTTCCCTCTAGGCCACATAAGAACTTGTCCATCAATAAATGCAACATTATATCTCTTCTCATCCAATGTTGAAATTGAGAGAAGGTTCTTCTTCAATCCATGAACATAGAGAACTTCCTTCATCTTCATTGGATTTTCTGAGTTTTCTCCTACTCCTTTGATTGGATACTAATAGTCATCTCCCAATTTCACCTTGTGCGGTGAATCCTTATGAGTAAGGTTAGACAAGGAGTCTTTATAACCTATCATGTGCTTGGAAGCACCACTGTCCACTAGCCAAATGTCACTTCCATGAGTGACAGTTCCTGTAAGGGATGAGATAAGAACATACTCCTCATCACTTGATTCATCTTACTTTTCAACCTTCTTGGGTGGTTCATCATCTTCAATTGTATGAACATGATTCCTTTTATCTCATTTCTTTTCCTTTGGTCTTTGAATGAGGGAACAATTCTTAGTAATGTGTCTCGTTTTCTGACAATAGAAACATATGATATTTGGGTTATTTCTTCTGCCCTTCTTAAACTTCTTGGGTGAGGAAGGTTCTTTCTTGCTCTTTCCTTTCTTGGTGTGGACAACTAGGGCTTGATCATCATCTTTCATATTCTCTTCTATTGCTACCATTCTTGCTTCTTCTTGGTTGCAATCTATTCGTAGCCTACTGAACTTGGGTAGCTTCCTTCTTGAGCATTTCCCTTGAATAAATGCATCCCATGACCTTGGGAGGCCATTCAAGGTGGTCATCACCATTTCTTCTCCATTCATTGTATCACCAATGGATTTTATCTACTCCTTGACCTGGTTCACTCTTGAGAAGTAAGAGTGGATGGTTTTTGAATTCTGCATCCTCACATTCTTAACTGAGTTCTCAAGGTCATTCTTCAATTGATGTTGTTTCCTTCAAACAACCAAGTTAAGAAATCCATCATTTCTTTTGGAGTGGATAATGAATATATGTGATGAATAAAATGGTTCTTAATGGAGTCTGCAATAATCCTCTTTGCTTTGACCATATCCTTCTTGTGCTTTGCTTTAGCCTCATCTCCCTCTAGTTCTAAAACCTCTTCTTTAGTGAACTTTTCTAGATCATGTTCTTCTAGGAGGAGGGACACTTTGTACCTCTAGGATTTGAAATTGTTAGCTCCCTCCAACTTCTCATCAATCTTTGTTCTGGTAGTCATCCTACCCCTAAATCACAAATTTTGGATTCTGAAGATCTGATCTAGGGAAAATATGTGCTCCATTAGGGCACACTTGTTGATGGTCTTGTCTTGTCCGAAAACCAGTCCTATCAACCAAATCTTTAGTATAGATTCCTTCAACCAGTACAATGTCATGTTATAACTCTCCACAAATAAACCAAGACCAAGATACCAAATACCAAGAAACCAATACCTCATGCGCTAGACCTTCCTTGCTATGCTCCAAATACACAAGAGAAGGCGAGTTGTGTGTGTGTACAAATGAAATGAACTCGACCTCTATTTATACACATAACTTGAATCCCGAAAAGACGCAACCCTAAGAGGGGTCATTTTGACTTTTACAATAAGGATAACAATAAAATAATAATTTATTTTGAGTCGATTTATACATTAAGATTACAATAACCTTCTCGAAGTTTGACGAATACAAATACAAAAGAATATCTTCCAGAGTTACATCAAAATATCAACAATCTCTTATCCTCTTAAAATCACATACACTAATTCGTTCTCACTAAAAGTTAATCATCATCATCGTCATTATCATCAATAAAATATAAATATTCTCAAATATAAAAATACTAAATATAAAAAAAAACAACAAATAATAAAATATAATGAATTAAAATTAAAATGAAATTATATAATAGATAAAAGAAAAAAAATAAAAAATTATTAAATAAAATGAAACAATCAAATGTGAAAAAGTAATGAGTATTTGAAATTCTAAATAATAATAACATAAAAGAGGATAAAATTTAAGCAACAAAAATTGAATTAAAAAATAACAAATTGAAAATAAAAAGGTAAATTACTAAATGGAACATTGTTGAAAAATAAGTAAATAAAAATGTAAATAGGATAACGGAGAATGAAAAAGAAAAGTGAACGTGGGAAAGGGAGATAGTCCAGTCCACGTTCAAAAAGGTCAAAATAGGAATAATAATAATAAAGCCTTAGCTAGACTTCTATTCATAAGAAGACCCACCTCTTCTAAGGTATCACGATTTTTCAAAATGAACGACAATACATTAATGTTTATCTCAAAGACTTGAGACTGCAGTGTATTCAAGACATCGCACATAAATAAAGATTAAGGAAGGGTATTAAGGGATAATGAAAAGAAAACAAATGTATAATAAGGTTTAGTGGTTTTTGTAACTAGGAGAATAGGTAATAACGACAGTGTCTTATTAGCTTGGCATGGGTAACCCTGGTAGTGGTTGAGACAAAGTATTGTTATAATGATAATTTAAAAATAAAAATTAAGGAATATAGTATTTAAAAAAGTAAATTATGAATTAATTTTAAATTTACAATAATATAGAAAAAAATAAAATGGACAAATTTTTATTTTTTTTACTATTTTCTTAATATTATTATAAATTTAAAATTAATTCATTATGAAATTTTAAAAATAAACTTATAAAAACATTA
>SNQJ01S0054053.1:69931-107622 GCA_010110895.2 Picea sitchensis
TGATCTAGTGCGTTGGCACGTGTAACATTATCCACCATGAAGAGAATTTCGAATTGCCTTGTAAAGAGTCAAGTTGTAACTGAAGTCTCAAGTCTAGTTCTATTTTAGAACTAAAAGTGTAATGTTGAGTTGTAACTGAAGTCTTAAGTCTAGTTCTATTTTAGAACTAAAGTGTAATGTTGAGTTGCAACTAAAGTCTTAAGTCTAGTTCTATTTTAGAACTAAAGTATAATGTTGAGTTGCAACTAAAGTCTTAATTCTAGTTCTATTTTAGAACTAAAGTATAATGTTGAGTTGCAACTAAAGTATTAAGTCTAGTTCTATTTTAGAACTAAAGTGTAATGTTGAGTTGCAACTAAAGTCTTAATTCTAGTTCTATTTTCGAACTAAAGCATACCAGTCTCAAGTCTAGTTCTATTTTCAAACTAAAGTATAATGTTGAGTTGTAACCAGTCTCAAGTCTAGTTCTAAGTTCAAACTAAAGTATGAATTTTAGTTATGATTAACTCATACAAACATGTTACTATTTCGAGCCTCTCCTCTTCCCCTCTTTAGCCTATATAAGCAGAGGTCGAACCCTCTCTTCAACACAATTTTGATATGCAGGTTAAGGGTGAAGCAATAGAGGCACATATTAGTGATAAAGAGGAAACATACCAAAGCAACATATCAGTGTTGTATATCAACAATAGAGGCAATATATCAGAGGTGTATTTAAGCAAGGTATTGTAGGTCTTTTTCAGGTCAGAGTCATCTTGGCAAGCTCTTTAAGAGTAGAACATTCATGGTGGATATTTGTAAGAGATCTTACATTATTAATGCAATAAAGGAATATCGTTTGTTGGGGTTTTTCTCCCTGTACAGGGTTTCCCTAGGATATATGTGATGTTGATGTGCATGCTTACTTATCTACATAGTTATTGCTATTCGATTATGATTTGGTATTGTTGAAGTGTATTAAGTTGGAATCAAAGTGTTGAAGAAAATAAAAGAGTTAATCTGCATAAGAAATCAAGCTCATAATTTAACAGGGTATATAACCAGGGAAGGAGGCTCTCAAAATTTTATGATGCCTGCATTGACATGTAACTGTGAAAAGTTAATGGGAAGGAATTCTGGATTATGGACTTTACAACACTTTCTGAAGATTACTTTATACTACCACCTTCTGCAAGAAGTTTGACGTGTGCAGGTATGATTTGGTTTCTGAAGATCACCTTTTACTACCACCTTCATGTAATCATTTTTGTTTCATTATTTAGAAGAGACCTTGATGTAGTAGGATATTCCAGAGATTTTTGCACTGAATATCAATCTTCTTGTTGTTTCCCTTGCTTTGAATAAGGAGAATGCATTTCTTTTGTTGCAGTAGATCCGATATTTGAAAAAAATGAAAATTTCTCGATGCTTGAAGTATTGCCTTGTCTGGATCAAATAAATCGTCATGGCCTCACCACAAGCACCTCTCGAGTTGTTCATTAGAATCAAAGATCGATAAGGATAGAGTGCCTTCCTGGTCATATGGTGCTTCCATCACCATATTGCATTTACACAGGTGCTTTTATTGCTACCTTCTTTCTTTGTCCTAGTGGTGGATCCTTCTATCCCAACCAACATGATGGAAATAAAATAGCTCTAGGGAATTTGATCGCTTCCAGGGATCTGAGTTGACTATATATTAATTTTGGTTAAGTTAAAAAGGTTTATGTGTGCAACCTAATGTTAGACATAGAAAATAAAATTTCTTATCTCTTAAAATATAAAAGAGTGTGTTTTTTTAACACATGGTTGTTCGAAAAGTTTCAGGAGTTGTTTGTGATTCACGTCCTTCAAGGATGTTAACTAATCACACAATTAATATTGCTTGTGCCAATGCAATCGAGTCGTCGTCGACTATGGAAATCACATTAACACTGCAATGTCAGATAATAGATGTATGACATGTACCTAATGTCGAGGTCATCATCGCACAGGACACCCAACCTCCAAAGATTTATGGACTCACAACAACATTTTAATTGTCGTGACAAAGCAACACTAAAGTCGATGCTCTTTGCAGGTCCAAAAATCCCGCAGTCTAAGTGCTTTGACAATGACATGCCTGCTTTTTCACTGCATTACCTCCCTACAGTCAATGGAAATGTTCCCATTGCCACCACCAGTGTCGATGTCCAAAGCTGAAGCTATTTGGAGCCTAGAGTCACCACCAGTGTGGATGCCTGAAGCTGAAGCTACCTGGAGCCTGGGGTCACGAATTGTTACACTTGAAATTAGTACTAGTAGTGATCGAAAGTTGATTGCATGTCGAGTTTGTTACTACATCCAAAGGTCTCTCAACAATCTTTGAGATAGAAGTTGGTTGGTTGTCAAGTTTGTTACAACTTTGTCATAAAAGGTTTTGTAATTTTAGAATGTTGATTCAAAAATGCATACAGTTTCTCATCCTCGTGAGGATCCAAATTTATAATTTGCTTCTGAGTATATTTGGGCATGGAGTAATATTTGACATCACTTCTAAATATTCCAGACCATTTTGTGAGGCACAATGTCTGCCACCCTTATGACGAAAGATATATTTTGGTGTGATCTGCATCATTTGATACACTTTCCAAATCTATGTTGTTGGAAGAAGCTATATACTTCAACAGAGGATCATTTTGCAGGTGACTTGAACATCCCTTCCAATTTACAACAATAAAACAAAGAAATTCAATATACAAATCTTCAGGCAAGCCTTTCAACCAAACAGATGATCGAATATAGGGAGAATACCAGTCACAACATACTTGAATTTATTTTGTCTTAGCTTTTGTTTGATAACATGATTTTTCCCCCCAAAGTCAACGTCACATAAAACCACTCCCTCGTCTTTGAATTGGGCCTGAATCACATCTCTAAGTTGTCTCAGATGTCGATGACCAGGAACATTACAAGGAAGGCACCTTAAACCCCAAGTTTTCGATGATAGAGGGAAATTAACACTTAGAAAAGTATGCAATGTTGAATAAAAAGCTAATGCAGGCATGCCATATATAGAAGAGACAAACTATTCAAGAAGTTGGGATAGATCTAGCTAGTAGCACTAATGAAGTCCAAAACCCAAAATTGATATTCAACTCGTTGTTTTTAACCAGACAAGCATTTGATGATCAAGTTGAAATCTATAAAACACTGTTTACATGCTTGATTCTTGTACATATTTGCTTCTTTTTTTTTTCCGCGAGAGCCCCAATCATAGTCATTATGGAAAACACATTTAAATTTCAGAGAATAGCTGCTGAACTATTTCAAGATATCTATTGTGGGAAATAATCTCAGATGTATTTTGTAACCCGATTTATCTGAATATAGAATATTTGAGGTTTTTGTATGGTGTTTTCCAATGTCTGATGTTGTTTTTTATTTTTTATTTTTTAAATTGACTCATTTGCCTTTACTGTTATTGAGAGATGAATTCAACATCTTTCTACAAGAATTTAAGACGCTCTTTGATCCATGGTTAAACATGCATGACAATTTTTATTTTTTTTCTGTTGCCCAACACTTCGATTTAAATAAAAGTTACTCTATTCGCTCCTTACATTTTACGTGGAAGAATAATTTGTGATAGGACATAGTTATGTGGCACCCACCCTATACTTAAGATAGAAATGGGTGGACCCATTCTTCTTTCATTCTTCAGGGTCCTATAAATATAATGAATTAATGACTCTATTTCAACAAGGCAACTCAGGTGTTGACGTCATGTTCTTGTTCAATATTGTGGATATATTACAACTTCTTCTATTTGATAATATCCGTGCATATAGAAAATGTTATGTCATATATATATAAATATTATTTTTTCTTTCTATTGCTTATGGGTTTCAACGAAATTTGCAAACCGAAAAAGGCCCTACAAGTTGGAAGATGCTTTACATTTGGACCACAAATAATCTATTAAGATATATTAATATGAATACTATTGGAATAAATATAAWCAAATTCTCATTAAACTTGAAGTTGTCTTTGTCTACCCCCAAGTATATTACATAGMTGAGACCAAATGCTTGTTTCTCCCTTTGTTTTCCATTCTATATACTTACMTGTTTTTCCCTTGTTTTCTTCCCCTCTATTATCCCTTAGTGGTTCTATATTTAGTCGCATTTATATGATCACGGCTTCCTAGGTTGGAGGATTGGCAGATGCTCATCTTCATCTATATCTTCACATCATGAGTCCAACCAACCGYGGTCCCTTTCARTACTTAGCAAATTATCTGACCATCGGGTCCCGGGTTAGTGCTATCAAACACTTATGCCCCTTATTCCAACATAGACATCTTGCACCCAAAAAATTATGTGATCTGCAATTTATGCTTTTACTAGTGAGAAATCACCAGGGGTTCGAAAATATTGGCATTAATAAATGAATAGTAGATGTTTTTCTGTGAGATACTTACCCCTTTTTCCCTTTTCTTCTTCCCGTTTATTATCCCTTCCTGGTTATACACTTAGTCTCCTTTCTATAATCACGGGTTCTTGGGTTGGCAGATATTCATCTCCATCTATATCCTCACATGACGAGTCCGACTGACCATCGTTCCTTTCCATACTTAGCCAATTTTACGGCCGCAGTTTCTGGGGTTGGCGCTATCGAACTCTGCTGATGCTTGTTTCGTGATATACATATTGCACTCAAAACTTTCATGATCTACAATTCCACCCCGGAATCCTCGAAATCACAAGCTTCACTCTACCCGGGTTCACAAAAGTTTCAAAGAATCTATCGCTGCCTTCCATCCCCACTACCTTCACGCCCTTCCCAATGCACATTAATTATGGTTTTACTAGTGACAATTGAACACATTGGTACGAAACAATTGCCATTAACAAGAAAAAAACCTCGAGGACATATCCCATTAACACACATTAAAACTCCATTTATAGTACTTAGAATGACCGTCGTTCCTTTCCATACTTAGCCAAATTTTTCCACCTGTTCCGTGATACACATATTGCACCCAAAAAATTCATGATCTACAATTCAACCCTGGGCTCCTCCAACTTGCAAGCTTCACTTTACCTGTGTTCATAAAAAGTTTCAAACCATTTATGGCTCCCTTCCATCCTCGCCACATTCACGCCCTTCCTAATACACACTAATTATTTTGGCCTCTAGATTGCACTTCCATCGTTTTGTGACCTACAAACAACATCCGAACCTTCGCGATATACAAGTTGATTTCCAGAATCCCACATAGTCCCCTCTTTCGTATTACACATTATGCATTCAAATGTTATGAGTGATACAATTTGACTGTTGGGGCCTCACGTCTTCTGGGGAAACCTTATCACCCTATTTTGGATCCTCGGGTTGACGGGTTCACGAAATATCCAATTCCTAGTCACCGTTTCCTATGCTGACCACCTTTGTACTTCTTTCCAAATATGAAACAACAAAGGTTTAATGCTAAGAGTTCATCATGCAACAACCGTAAATATCATCATTAATAAGCAAAAGCCTCGAGGAGACAGTCACACTGACTATCCCTACACAACTTGTCCAGAAACATGCATAAAAGATCTTGCCAAGTAATGGGAAAGTTATTACAAATTTCAATATATTAGAGAAAACAAGTCCGGGCCACCATTTCCCTATTCCATTGTTAGACACTTTTTCGATTGCGGGTTCCCACACTAATGGGCTCAAAATTGTGTTTCGAATCTTCCACAACTTGCAAACAGTACCCGGGGTTCCGCGATATACAATTTATCCGCTGGAATGCCCTGTCATGAGACCGACCGTCCGTCGTTCCTTTCAATACTTAGACGCAAGTTGGATGTATGTTCATGACGTGGTACATTTYCATGGTTKCACATGTTGCAACCACTTTGTAATGTGTTTGAACTACCATTTCCATGTTCCATACTTAGACACTTTTTCGATTGCGGGTTCCCGCACTGGCGGGCTCAAGATTGTGTTTCCAATGTTCCGCGACTAGCAAGCAGTACCCGGAGTTCTGCGATATACAATTTGTTCGCAGGAATGCACCATCATGCCCTCTTCCATGTTACACATTCTGCGGTCAACACTTCCGAGAGATACAATTTTTCCCTCAGGCCCTCACTTCTGTTGGTTGTATCTTGTAACCCTATTTTGAAGCCCGACCGACCGCTTTCGATAATTAGCCATTCCTTAATTGTTGTTCCCTGTCCCCACCACCTTCATACTTCTTTCTAGATATGAAATTAGTAATCTTTAATGCTAACACTTCGCCATGCAGGAACCTTAAACATTTCCATTAATGAGCAAAAGGATCGAGGAGATCTCCCACACTTCTGCGACATACAAATTGACCACCTGACTCCCATATTATCCCCTCTTCCATGTTACACATTTTGCACTCAAAAGTTTCGAGACATACAATTTGACCCTCAGGAAGTCACGTCTCTTGGGGAACCATTGTCACCCTAGTTTGAAGCATGTCCGATCGCTTTCCATACTTTCCCATTTCATGGAATCTCTTTCACGGATCCTCGGGTTGGCAGGTTCACGAAATCTCCAATTCTTAGTCACTGTTTATTGTGCCCACCACCTTCGCACTTCTTTCAAAGTATGCAACAACCAAGGTTTAATGCTAACAATTCATCATGCAACAATCGTATAGACCATCATTAAAAATCAAAAGGCTCAAAGAGACAATCACATTGACTATCGCTACACAACTTGCCCAAAAACATGCAGAAAAGATCTTTCCAGGTAATGGGATATCTATTATAAATTTCAATATATTAGAAAAAATGAGTCCGACCTATCGTTTCCCTATTCCATACTTAGGCCACTTTTTCGATTGCGGGTTCCTGGACAGGCGGGCTCACGATTGCGCTTCCATTGTTATGTGGCATGCAAACAGTACCCGAAGTTCTACAATATACAAATTGACCTCTGGATTGTCCCATCATGCCCTCTTCTGTGTTATGTGTTTTGCACTCAAAAACTTCTGAGACATACAATTTGACCCTTGGGCCCTCACCTCTAATGGTTGTACCTTGTAACCCTATTTTGAAGCCCACCCGACCGCTTTCGATAATTAGCCACTCCTTAATTACTCTTTTAGATCCCCGCGACCTTCATACTTCTTTCTAAATATGCAATTAGTAACCTTTGATGCTAACATCTCATCATGCAAGAGCTGTCAACATTGTCATTAATGAGAGAAACGCTCGAGGATATCTCCCATTAATACACATTAAACCAATATACGCGGAGATTTATATTATCCCTTCTGATTTTTCAAATAAAAAAACATGGAATGTCTTTCGCGGGTCATCGCGTTGATGCATTCACGAAATCTCCAATCCTTAAGTTCTCTTCTCCGTACCCGCCATCTTCGT
Source organism: Picea sitchensis (assembly GCA_010110895.2). Taxonomy (NCBI): domain Eukaryota; kingdom Viridiplantae; phylum Streptophyta; class Pinopsida; order Pinales; family Pinaceae; genus Picea; species Picea sitchensis. The sequence continues at coordinate 77,308 of SNQJ01S0054053.1, forward strand.
ACTTCTAGGTATGCAATTACTAGTCTTTAATGCTAACATCTCATTATGCAACAACCGTCGAGATTGTCATTAATGACTGAAAGGCTCAAGGAGATCTCCCATTCACACACATTGGACCAAGATTTGTGGAGGGTTATATTATCCCTTCCAACTCTTCATTTCAAACATCGTCTGGATTAAACGAACATTCTCGTAAACTTATGGCAGCAACTCGACAATAGTTCTGTGGAGATACATTGAATATCTTCGGACGTGAGGACCAAAAATTCCATTGGTCCAGGGCATACTCTTACTATTCATCCCGTTCCACCCAAAACAAATTGAGTTGGACCTTTGGAATCGCTCGTGCAAGATGCATCCCTGAGGTTTTTTACTGTAAGGAGGTGGTCTCTTGGTGCGCCGAAAAATATATTTCAAGCCAAAGAATTATTCAATTGCACGATGATTCTCCTGTTTCTTTGTCACCTCAGGTCTTCCACAAGATGTTAAGATTGTCGGAGCCAACATTGACCTTGAGAGGACAAGTGTTGACCCTTGGTTATGGAAGCAAGAAAATACTAAGGAAGAAAAGGCAAAATGTGAACTGCACGGAAGACACAGTGACTGTTATTGGGTCAAAGTGAGCAGAAGAGCATAAAAGACGGAGCGAAGTAAGAGAAAGCAAGTCGTTGGACGAGGAGATCGAGGATGATAGACCAGCAAGGAAGATGGCTCATGGACAACTCAAGAAGTGGAAATAGCCACCATTGGATGCTTGGACGAGGAGATCGAGGATGATAGACCAGCAAGGAAGATGGCTCATGGACAACTCAACAAGTGGAAATAGCCACCATTGGATGCTTTGGAGCACTGCATGAGAAGGAAGGAAAGACAGCTTGACGAAGCCCTGAAAATGTGAGTCAAGTTGACCTAGGGTTTTAGACACCTAGGGTTTATGGATCTAGGGTTTTGACACATAGGTTTTAACCTAAGGGTGTCTGAGAACTATTGTAATGTATAAATAGAGGTCTAAAGGACCTGGGATGGGTTGTTGGTATTGTTTGTTCTAGTTTTGTTATTGGTGTGAGCAATTATTGTTGTGTGAGAGAGAAGTGCTAAGTGTAAGAGCCTTCGGGTATTGTAAGATCTTCAGCTGGGTGCGGAGATCAGTCCTGCAGCTGGGTGCGCGGGAAGGGGAGAGACAGAGAGGAGAAGAAAGAAGATATGCTAGCTAAGAGCGTAGACACGAACTGTATGTTTCATCTTAATATATTATAAAGCACATTTCTATGGACATAGCCCTAGAGAGAGGGTGAACCACGTATATATTATGTTGTGTGTGTGATTGATGCTCTATTCTTTGTCATTTGATATATTGCTATTTGCATTACTGTGTTAGATTTGATAGATAGTTGTACGAAGTATATCTAAGAGGGTACTTGATATATAAATGATGTGTTGTTCTTGTATTAGATCCACTTGATACTTCCCTTGGTTGTAGACATCTCTGTCCTGCAACCCCCCATAGCTACTTCGGGTGAGACTACATCTGCCTCGCAGGTGTTGCCGAAAGGGCCAGTAGTTAGGGCTTGTTGGTGCGCTCTTGGAGCTAAACCCTGGGTCTTCCCCTGTGCCAACAAATGGTTCTGTTGTCGGGACCAGAATCTTCTTGAGGGAATGTCAAGGTGGTTTCCATCAAAGACAGAGATTCAAAAGTGGATAGAAGATCAAGAAAAGGACTTCGTTGAAGCCCAGAACAAGAACCCTAGTTTTAATACAGAGGATTGGTTAGGAAGATATATCTTAATTGATATATACAATATTTTCTTTGGAGGGATCCATCAAGAGCTATATGAGTGGTTAGCTAGGTTAGAAGATACCCAGTTTGAGATCAGACCTAGACCTCTTATGGTTTGGACACCGATGTTGATCAATAATTTCAAGAGAGTCGATAACGCCGTGTCAAGAGCAGTAGATCACTGGTTTGATAACACCATTGGAGGGTACATAACCGAGTTTGTTGTTGACAGAGTAGATTCATATAGCCAAGCCGAGAGATATTTCTTCAAGGGGCCCAGAGGAAAATTTGTACACTTTCTAAAGTTGAGGATCAAGATGCTATTGCATGAGAAGAACATCTTGAAGATATAGTATATTGACCGGATTGGAAAAGGCTAATGTTCAAGAATTTAGACAACGACAATGACACAGAGGCTGGACATACACGTAGTGGGAGAACGTTCAGAGAAGTTCCTCTTGTGAACCTGTTTAGGCAGAACTACGGGGATGAGGGTTTCTATAGTGGAGAAGAGGTAGATCTGACGGATGAAGAACTTTCAGAACCCACTAGGGCAGAGGAAGGAAAGACTGAGGAACCTCACCGGGAAGAGCCAAAAACTTCAGGAACTATGCAGACTATTGAAGTAAGTACTATTACTCCTCCTGTTGATTCAGTAGCATTAAGCAATCAGAGTAATCAGAGTCACTTGAGCATTTAGAGAATTGTCACTAGTAGCCCACCACATACTCAGTCAGGAAACCTAGGAAGATCTATGGAAAATGAGATGAGGTTACCCACCTTTAGAGGAGATGGATTTGAAGACCCTGAACAACACTGGTTTCTCTATGAAGCCGTGTGGAGTATTAAGAATATCACTGACGAAGATGTCAAAGGAGCTCAGTTTAGTACTACCCTAAGAGATCGTGCACTGAGCTGGTACATAAAATTTGTCCAAGGAGATGAACTTAAACCACTGAATGCCATTAAGACTTTGCTAATTGCTGAATTCAAGAAACCTAATTCAGAATCGCAGTGCATTACAGAACTAAAAGAAATCAAGTACATAATAGTTGAACCTATATGGGAGTTCGATCAAAGATTTAAGACCTTGACAGGCCACCTGAGTTTTCAAATCCCAGATGAGCAGAACAAGGAATGGTTCATTGCTGCTCTCTTACCACACATCAAAGTTCCTCTGATGCAACAAAAGATTGCTTCACAGGCTGAGGCGCTGGAGATCGCTATGAAGCTAGAATCAACCCCTATGGGAGAATCCAACTCAGGTATGAGTCTAATCTTGAGTCAACTAACAAGTTTGTCTCTGTAGGTCGAAGATATGAAGAAAGACAAGGGAGAAGAAAAAAGAGAAGACATCTGGTGTGTCAGATGCAAATTAGAAGGCCATGACAAGGAAAATTGTCCCCTATTCCATGAATACCTGGCCTCTGGATCTCTGAGCCCTTTGAAGCAAGTTACCCTACCTTGGTACGAGGTATGTAGAAATAGACATTACCCTGGTGAGTGCTATTACATGCAAAAATATGTTCAGACACCCACAAATTTTTATTGCACATTCTGTAAGTCTGTGGGGCATGATGATTGAGATTGTAGGGTTTATGACCTCATGCATGAAAGGTCAAGGGATATATACAAAATTCAAGGCGAAGTACAACAAGAAGGAAGCAATGCACAATATAACTCCCTTGGGAGAGGAAACTTCAATCCTTGCGGTGGATTCAGAGGAAGAGGATTCAGAGGAGGTTTGGGTCGAGGTCGAGGATAGATAATCTGTTATAATTATGTACAGCTAGGACACTTGGCAAGGGACTGTTAGAACCCTTGTACCACTTGCAGCAATTACAACTCCTTTAAGCATGTTATTGAGGAATGTCTAACATTGTTGGCTAAACTTTAGGAGAGACGGGGACCTCAACGGAACCTGCAAATACAACTAATCAAAGAAGAACCTCGTGGAGAAGATCCTAGAGTCACTATTATCACTAGAGGAGGCGTTATTACAGGAGAGGACATGGTGATCCAAGGAAAGACTATAGAAGAATTAGGAGTCAGAAAGCTACAGAGAAGACACAAGTGTTTGATGCAAAGAAAGAAAGACAAATGTTTGAGGAGGCAAGAAAATAATTCACGAGGGACCAAGGCTCTTCATCGAAGACACGACCAAAAGTAAGAGAATGTGGAATGCCTCCAACATTTGATCAATCTTCTTCGCTCGGAGATGGAAAAGAGGCAAGTAAACTTGTCAGTTTCTTGTATACTTTTATAGAGCTAATCAAAGATGAGAAAGCCATACAGGGAATTCAAAATTTGGTCAGACAGTATGAGATAGGAAGTGTAGATCCTTTACTGAATAAAGCAATACATCAACTATCGAAGAAGAGAAGGACAAATAAGGAATTACACTTGAATGCTCAAATCAGGGAGTATGATATAGACTATGTGGTCCTCTACTTAGGGTTGAAAGTCAATGTCATGACGAAGCAGACCTGGGCACTGATGAGAAAACCTAAGTTGATTGATCCCCCTATCAAGCTTAGGATGGCTAAGAAACAAGCTGTAAGCCCCTTTGGAATATTGGAACATGTCCCTGTGGACATCGATAGAGTGAGAACGTTTGCAGACTTCGAGGTAATTGAGATAGTTGATGATAGATGTCCTTACCCTGCACTGTTAGGAATTGATTGGGCTTTCACTAATTCCACTGTGGTTGATTTAAAGAAAATAAAAATGACATTTGAAGGAGATGGCCTTAGGGTCATTGCACCTTTAGATCCCAATGAAGGTCAGTGATACACAAAGCTCATCAGAGAAGAAGACCGCACATATGAACTGGAAAACATATACAAATTAACAGCCAGACAACATGATTACATTGATCCTACGACGGATGGGAATTTAAGCTGGCGAAGTGACAACGCATGTTCATTGAATTTCGAAGAAGCACTGGAGAATTGGCAGAAAAAAATGTACGAAGTATCTACAAGGAGATGTGCTATATTAACCAAATAAGTTTGTTGGATCAACACAACAGTGAGTAACTTACCCACCTTTGATGGGTTGAATCCTTTAGAAACCTTCTTGTCGGACTTTGAAGAAAGTGTACCAATGCAACAAAGATTGTTGGCAATGGATGAGGCCTTGAAAGCAACACCGAAAAGATGGTGGGGGACACACAAAAACAACATTACATAATGGGTACAATGTCATACTTTGATGACAACACGGTTCTCAGTGCAAGTAGAAGGCTGCAAAGTTAGGTACATAGGTCGAAGCTTCCCAAAGGACCATGTGCGAAGTTGTGAGGAAGTCTGGAGCAACATTCCTCAAGAGCAGTGGGTGCACAAATTCATTAACATGCTGGACACAAACCTTATCAACTGGTACCTTGAAGCAGAGCTGCGCCTCATCACTACAGATTGGGAAGGTATGACTCAAAATTTTGTAACTACCTTCTTATTAGAAAGTCAATATCCTTCAATAGATCAAGCATTACATATTGTAGGACATAAAGTATTTGAGGAGGCATGTAGCCTCCCTTTAGAACAAGAAGAGGATGAACGAACTGCGCCTCTCCAGAAAATGCAAGGCTATTACAACATCAATGTTGATGAAGATGATGATCCTAGGAAGGTGGACATCGTAGAAACAGAAGGCCAGAGAGATGTGGAAGGACCAGGAGTTGAGATACCATTTATTGGACAACCGATCAAGATCAAGAACATCGATATTGGAACAGAGTAAACACCGAAGCTTGCAAATGTTGGAGATTATTGGGATGCTTCCACTATTGACAAGATCACCAAGTTACTGCATGAATATGAGGACTTGTTTCCGACCAAGTTCACTGATATGAAGGGCATTAAAGGGCTTGTGGGAGAGATGAGGATCCCTTTGAAACCAGATGCAGTACCAGTCAAATAGCTGCGCACTGCGCTGGGACACACTGGATATTACATGAAGTTCATTAAAGGCTATGCCCATATTATAACACCCATGGAGAAGCTTTTGAAGAAAGACTGCCAATTTCACTTGACAGAAGAATGCCAGCAGAGCTTCGACATGTTGAAACATAAAATGGTTACTACACCTATTCTGTTTTTCCCAGATTGGAGCAAGGAATTTCATGTGCATGTCGATACATATTCTATTGCATTAGGAGTTGTGTTAGCACAACTGGGAACATGAGACATCAACCACCCGTTAGCTTTTGCTAGTAGGAAACTATCAACAACAGAGATTAATTACACCACTACTGAGAGAGAAGGATTAGCCATGGTGTATGCGCTACATAAGTTCCGCCACTACTTGCTAGGACACTTTAAAATGTTTATTGATCACTCCACTCTGAAATACCTAGTCAACAAGCCAGTGTTGGGGGGGAGAATATGCAAATGGCTTCGGCTATTTCATGAATATGATATTGAGATCGTGGTTAAGCTAGGAAGAATGAACAAAGGTCCTGACCACTTGTTGAGGTTGGAACATGGAGAAGAGCCTACTATTTTGGAGGATACATTGCTGGATACACAGTTGCTAGCCATTAGAAATATTGATGACCGCTTTGCATAAATAGTCTAGTTCCTGTCAATAGGAATGGACAACTATACAAGATGGGACCTGATGAGATACTAAGGATGTGTGTTATGGAAGCAGAGCAACCGTTGATCCTTTCCGAAGCTCATGAAGGCATTGCAGAAGGACACTACACAGGGAAATAAACTACACAAAAGGTTCTTAGAGCTGACCTTTGGTGGCCTACCTTACACAGAGATGCTAAGGACTATTACAGAGCCTGCGATGCATATCAAAGAATTGGGAAACCATCCAGAAGAGATGAAATGCCTTTAGCACCACAACCAACCCTACAAGCATTTGAGAAATGGGCCATTGACTTCGTAGGACCTATAAACCCACCAGGAAAGCACACAGAAGCAATGTACATAATCACTGCGACAGAGTACTTGACCAGATGGGCCGAAGCAAGATCAGTTAAGGAATGTAGTGCAACTACAGTTGCGTGCTTCATACTTGATGACATCATAACCAAGTTTGGATGCCCGAAGATCCTTATGAGCGATCAAGGCACACATTTCATCAATAAAACAATTGAAGCCTTGACTGAGGAATTTGCAGTCCATCATCAGAAGATCACACCTTACCATCCACAAGCGAATGGGACAGTTGAAGCATTCAACAAGATCTTGGAGACAACGTTAACAAAGATTTGCAGTGTGAACAAGGATGACTGGGATTTAAGAGTACCAACAATACTTTGGGCCTATAGAACCACTTTCAAGAAACTAACAATGCATACCCCTTTTAAGTTGGTGTATGGTCTCAAAGTCGTTTTCCCAATGGAATATTTGGTACCAAGCTTAAGAATTGTTGCCTTTACAGATATGGATGACACTGGCGTTGTTCAAGAGAGGTTTGCATAGTTGGTCGAACTAGAAGAAGGCATATTTATTGCAGGATTTCATCAGCAGGTTCAGAAGGAAAGAGAGAAGGCCTACCACAATAGACACATCAAGAAGAAGGTATTTAAGCAAGGTGATCTGGTATTAGTATATGAAAGTAAGTTCATGAAGCATATTGGGAAGTTCAGAACGCATTGGCTTGGGCCATATGAGATCACCTATGTTACAGAAGGAGGAGCTGCGCAGTTGAATACTTTGAATGGAGAATGGAAGGAAGGCTTGGTGAATGGGAGCCAGTTGAAATTGTATTATGACAACCAACTGCCTTCAAGGTCTCAGTAAAAGCATGAGGAAAAGGGTCTAGTTACAAGGTGCAATTGAAACTGGGTACTAGACATAGAAAATATAGTCTGCACAAGGAAGGGAGGCATGGAGAAGAAAGCAAAAGTTGCCCTGTGAAGTCTGAAGATGAAGAAAAGCATAAGGACCAAATCTAAAGTGCCTCGGGATGAGTCACAGGTGAGTGTTGGGGGCCTGTTGGCCCTTGGTTATGGAAGCAAGCGAAGATCAAGGAAGAAAAGGCAAAATGCGAATAGCGCGGAAGACACAGTGACTGTTACTGGGTCAAAGTGAGAAAAAGAAATGAAAAGACAGAGCGAAGTAAGAGAAAGAAAGTCGTTGGATGAGGAGATCAAGGATGACAGATCAACAAGGAAGACGGATTGTGGACAACTCAGCAAGCGGAAAAAGCCACCATTGGATGCTTTGGAGCACCGTGCGAGAAGGAAGGAAAGACAGGCTGGCAAAGCCTTGAAAACTCGGGTCAAGTTGAACTAGGGTTTTAGACACCTAGGGTTTATGGATCTAGGGTTTTGACACTTAGGTTTTAACCTAAGGGTATCCGAGAACTATTGTAATGTATAAATAGAGGTCTAAAGGACTTGGGATGGGTTGTTGGTATTTTTTGTTCTAGTTTTTTTATTGGTGTGAGAGATTATTGTTGTGTGAGAGAGAAGTGCTAAGTGTAAGAGCCTTTGGGTATTGTAATATCTTCAGCTGGGTGCGGAGATCAGTCCTGCAGCTGTGTGCACAGGAAGGGGAGAGACAGAGAGGAGAAGAAAGAATATCTGCTAGCTAAGAGCGCAGACAAGAACTGTATGATTCATCTTAATATATTATAAAGCACAGTTCTGTGGATGTAGCCCTAGAGAGAGGGTGAACCATGTATATCTTGTGTTGTGTGTGTGATTGATTCTTTGTTCTTTGTCATTTGATATATTGCTATTTGCATTACTGTGTTAGATCTGATAGATAGTTGTACAAAGTAGATCTAAGAGGATACTTGATATATAAATGTTGTGTTGTTCTTATATTAGATCCACTTGATACTCCCCTTGGTTGTAGAAATATCTGTCCTGCAACCCCCCATAGCTACTTCGGGTGAGATTGCATCTGCCTCATAGGTTTTTTCGAAAGGGACAATAGTTAGGGCTTGTCGGTGCGCTCTTGGAGATGAACCCCGGGTCTGCCCCTGTGCCAACAACAAGACTGCAAGCAGTTTCTAGAAAAACATGATAACGAGTTGGACCTCTTACCTGAGTTCCTCGAAGACCTGACAACAATTCCTAAATATATCACAAAGTTGCAGGGCAATTCCTTTAGAAATCCATTCTGGGAAATTGCTTGGTTGTTTACAAGAATAACGGGACATGAATCCACGACAAGCATTTCTAGCATAGTTCTTTATATTTTGTATTTCACAGTCAAGGAACAATCCATTTTTTATTGGAGGAATTTAATTTCCATTGAAATTTGTTCCCAATTGTCACGATTCAAAGAAGAGAATAAATTTTATATGTCATCCTACTCGATTTTCACAATAACACATTGTTGTCTGTTTCCAAAACTGTCTTTGTCCAAGAAGATAAACTATGAATTCGACCCAGTGACATTCTCGTACCATGCCTTGTGGAGGCATAAGGCCTCTCATTGTTTTTATGAGGTTTTTAATGACTTTGTCTCGGTTTTCAAAGATTTATTGTTAGGAAAGGATGCTCCCTGAATGTTTGGCCTGAATGTTTGGCCAGGGAACCAAGTTTTTGGATAGGAAGGGGACACTTGAAAAAAAGGAAAATTACAGTGTAATAATGATCTTTGGATCCAAGGAAAATCCTTTTTTCCTTCCATGTCACATCACAGACAAGATGTTTGTTACAAAAATAGCAAGGCAATACAACTATTGGTTTCATTTTTTCCATTGAAAGAGAAAAAAATAGTTCATTTCTCTGCCCTGGAAATTCAGGGACTTCGTGTTCAGAAACATCAACAAGATTGACGAATTTGCAGGCCATTTCAAGAACTTGAACCTAAAATATGTTGAAAGGCTAAGAGGTTTCGAACCTTATGGGTTTTTTCAAGAACATTTACGAGCAGTTGGCTTTGGCAGCTCTTTTATCCATACACTCCTGATCGAATACAGAGACAGTGATGACAACACTCTTACTCCCGACGATGGTGACATAGAGACATTGCAAAGCAAAATTGAATTGTACAAACAATAGGGAAAATGGTCTGGTGAGAAGAGTGTCCAGTCCCCGATCAACACTCCCAAGAGCATGACATCATGAAGCATCACTTCAATGGCCCACCCCAGTAAGAAAGAAACCCAGAAATCTTCGAACGAAGGAGGAGATAAGAACCCTCCGCACAGAAAAATTGATAGTTCTCACAAGCTTCCCGTGACGAAGAAGAGAAAAAACATTGTAGGGCAGGTGGAAGAGCCCGACACTGAAAGTGAGAACATGCAACTTGAAACTGTTGTCGATGACATGTTCCACAAAGTTGATCGGCCCGCGGACGTGATGCACCATAGTTCGACAATGGAAATAGTTGAGACTAACATTTTTGACGAAGATGAATCCTCCGTATTCCAGAACGTTGTTTTTGACAACCAATCTAAAAATTTAATTATTGAAAAGAGATATGTAACAAATAAGAAAGGGAAATATCGTTCAGAGATTAACCTTAGGAAAATGCAGTCATCCCAAATCTCCTGATTTCACCGTGCAACCGCAGATGCTCTTGATGATTCCATTGGAGGAATTGAAGTGGAGAATGCCATACTGAATGACATAATCAAGGAATTGGAGGAGGCTTTGATTCCTAGCCCATTGTTTGTCAGTCCTTTAGCAAAAACCATTCCTGCCACCCCTACAGCCAAGTTAAAAGGATCCTCTAGCCTCCTCACATCCTGTAGAGGATATGTAGAGAAGAATATCAAGAAAATAATGGAGATAATTAATGAAGTCTGGGAAACATCACAAAATATAGCTTCCTTTCGAACGAGGGAAAATGATTTGGACGAACATTTGCAGGCGGATTTAAAAAAAGAAGAACGTTTCTATCTACAGACGGTGATCCCTTTTGGAAACCATGTCATCAAAATCTCAGATCTGAAAAGAAGACAAGAAGATCTCCCCTCCCCAAACCGGATCAAACAATTAAAAGCATGCTAGAAAGAGAAAGTTAAGAACCTACACCTCATTGTTGAATCATGTGAACAAGCCATATTAGAGAAAGAAGAATTATTCAGAAACCTGACCCAAATAGACTTAGTTGGAAGTACCAACGAGGTTCAAGACCCAAACTTAATCCTCGACTCCTTGTCCTTAACCAAGAAATCCTTCGATGAACAAGTTGATATTTTAAAGGGGTTGTCTTTAGAAACGTTTTACGACATCCTTGAATATGGTCAAGATGACGTCAAGAACTGGCTAGTGGACTATTCGACACACAATGAAGAAATTGAACAGGCTCTGCATTGTATTTCTATCAATCTAAGGAAATTAGAAAACAAGCTTTTCAACACAGAAATCCGGGATGAAATCCACGTGGCCCCCATGAGAAGATACATTGAAGAATGGCTCCAAAGGAGAATGGACAAGCTCACCGACGAAGGGAAACAACCGGTTGGCATGATTCCAGTGGTCGTCGACGAGAGAAACAAAAAGGCATCAACTTCATAGTAAGTCTATACTGATCACATCTTGCTTTCTTTATCAATCCAGTTATTCTATCTCTTTAAATAGAAATCTCTAACCAAAGAGTGATAACTTCCAATTTCTTCTTATCATGTCTTTCTCTCTATCGTCGCACACTTCTTCTTTCTACAGACCTATTTCTTGTACTTATTTATTTTATGGTCCACGGGAGCCCCAATCCTAGTCTATATGACAAACACATTTAAATTTCCAAAAATATGTAACATACATTATTAATTTTTGATAAATTTCAAAGAAAATTAATTCGGGAACAGTTTTGACAGTGCCTTGTGGGATGCTTTCGGAATGCTAAATTAGTTCTCTTTGTGCATATCGATCATCTTCTTTTATTTTTATGTACTCATAATTTTTTTTCTTCAAATATGTTGGATGTCAGGAAATTGTGTTTATTATATTTGAATGTTTAATGTGTGTGATTTCTAGTCCTTTTTTAGAGGAGCCTTTATTTCAAAAAAAAAAAATTACTACTATCCTTTTTTATTGCTTCAAGTCATTACGACGGAAATTTTCTAAGTCCCATATTTGAACTATACACGCCCCAGGAAAAAACTTAAATAGGAGTATCACATCTATAAAAAACACAGTAGGATTGGCATCCTCGTTCGCATATTAACCCCATATTAATATAATATTATGATTAACTAATTCGAGAGGTTCTTCAGTGCTCCGACCTTACTGCCACAGTGACATTCTCCCTCGGTCATCTACCAACGCGAAGTCTTATGGCTGGCATGTGACACATTGACACAAGTCATCTTTTGCATGGATACCACCTGTACTTCAAGCTGCTTTCCACGCGTCTTGTTGCTTCGAGCTTCTATTTCTCCCTTGGTCCCACCATAGCAATGCATTTATTCCCATTCCAACATGGCAGGGATTACGCTGCCATGCAACACTTATTTTATATTGCAGTGAAGATTTCCTCTGAGAACCATGACAGGTGGAATCCAAGTAATGATGGAATCTAAGATTTTGTTGTCAGACCAGAGAAAAATATTAAGGTTTATCGTCTTCAAACTTTATAATATTTATAATATTTTAATAATGTGAAAAAATAAATGAGGCTTATCCTCTTTAAAATTTATTGTGTTTAGAGGCTGATTTTAAAGCTTAGTATTAGGTAGATGTGTGATTTTGTGTCTAAGTTCAAGTTGGAGCTGATACATGTCATTCTTAAATAATAATAAATGAATGAAAGTTGTATATGTTAGCTTTGTTGATTCATGTCACTCTTAAATAATAATAAATAAATGAAATTTGTATATGTCAGCTTTAACCTTCCTCCTTAACCAGTTGGAACCAGTTGGAGATAAAAGGGTTGGATGAAGAAAGAGATGTGTTTACAACTGGGGTACATAACAGTTGTTCAACCCAACCACCCCACATGCAAGCAAGTTCCACCCCACATGCAAGCAAGTTCAGTTGCCTTCTACTGCCTCTTGAACAATAAAGTTAGCTACTTGCGATGTTGGTACTGGGTTAAATGAATCAATTGGTTGTGTGGAGTAAACCTACAACCGTATTGAGAAAATAATAAGTAATTGAAGTAAAAAAATAACATTTTATTTTTAGTTAATGTACCAATGAGCCTAGTTTCGGTTAGTTTCTGTACTGTAGTACCCCTGAATTTGAATCCATATTTTCAAGCATTAACCCTTATAGAAGGCACAATTTTAAAGACATTTCCTTTGGAGTGTTGCCAACGGATTTGGTGTTTTGGGTACGAGAAAAAGAACTTTGTGAAAATTCATATATGGTAATTTCGCTTGCTATGTTAAGTAGTTGAATGATGGATTGTCAGTTAGCGTGGCAGTGAGAAAGCTACATCCATTCACAGAGAATACCATTCACCACTATGGTCTACGGATACAACTATTCACAGATAATTCCAGTCATCGGACCAACTCATAAATGCATGTTGATAAAGATTGGTTTCATACTTCACAATATTCCTTCAGCGTCTATGGCTTCCACCTTACACTCATGTTTTCTTGTAATCTCATAATAGGAATGAAAGTTCTGTGTTTTTTTGTTGTATGAAAGTTGTATGCTTTGTTATTGAAAGTAGTTCAAGTTCTCTTATTATTACAAAGAGTTACAGGTGTTGTTTTCGTAATAGAACATTTTGATAATTTTGCATTACGAGAGCAGATATGAGAAAGGAGTCGAGTCTTGATATAAAACATTTCAAGAATTTCATTCTACCTGTTTCAAGCTCTTAAGTTGATTAAAGTATGTCTCTCTTTCTATATCTTTGTTACAAATATTTGTATATTTTTAAAATGAGAATTTGTATTTTATCTAGAACACCAAAGTTCAAGAATCATAAATTTGCTTTCCTATGCTTCAACCTGTAATTCATTGCTTCAATTCTAAAAGAATATTGTTTGAAATTTGCATATGGTTATATTGTCTTTAGAGTCACTTTGCTATATATCTAATGTAATAATGTAGCCATGTAAAACATAGTAGGGTAATTACTCAACGTTTCTGTAATTCATTAAATTAAAAAAAATAAACTAAATATTTTCTCTACATTTCTAAAATTCATCAAACTTCTTACCTATTTGGAGCTTAACGTGAATGAAATTTAATTTATAATTTGGATATATGTGTATTTTAATTTATGCTTTATACTTGCTGCATGAGGATAAATCTTATGTTCTTTTCCTGGATATATCGAAACTTCTTAATCTTGATGTGCGTTAGTGATAAAATGGTAGTTTGAGATTAATCATGGTTTCTTTTAACCAATGGCATGCATGTTCCTTTCATAGATGGAAGTCTACATATTCGGGAAGGGCGACACTATGAATATCATGTATTATAGTTGAGTATAATTACCAAACAAAAGGGGATTTTCAGCTTTAGTATTTGCACTCTCAAGACAGTATTGCAACTAAGTATCATTACCAAATAGAAGGGGATCTTCAACTTTAGTATTTTGACTCTCAAGAGGTATTTATCAAGACAAGAAAGAATCCAAAAATTGTGTTTTTTTATTGCTGCAAGTATCTACAATTTTGTTTATAAGGTTAAACAAAATTAAATTTAATGATATTTATATTTACAAAAATCATAGATGCAAGTTTATTAGAATGAATTTAGATAGTGATTTATTTGTTGCTCTTTTACATCAGATTTCATTAAATAATAAGTTGATTGATATTCTATGCTTCCAGGGTTACCATGGATCAATCCTAATCAAGAGGAGAAGACTCGCCCACAAACATGACTAAATTAAAGAGGTAATTATAATCTTATGTTAATCATATAAACATTTAGGTCATAAAACTGTAAATACAAACCTCTATTTCAATCTATTTACATAAGTTGGTTGATGAATGCATTGGATAACTTTCCAACTCTGGTTCCTTTTATTGTTGATGTTATTATGCGCTCCCCTGATAGCTTATCAATTCCATGCCCCAATTGAACCAATTGAAGAGAAAGCAGGTTGAAGAAGGCGATACATGGGCGATAACGTAGGTGATATACCAAGGGGGATGAAGAAGGAAATATAGGGTGATGAAGGAGGTGGTACATGAAGGTGATGAAGAAGAGACCACCATAGCCAAAGAAGGCACAAACACAACCAATTTGGTTTATCCAGTTAGAGTAAATATGAGTAAGAGCAACAAAGGACATTTCTAGGAGGCGGGTCGTGGCAAGATGAGTGTCTTGGCAAGTTTGGAAAAGGACAACAAGGCCAAAGTCAAGAAGATAGGTGGCACCCGAGACCAGACCTCATATATAGCCTGCGCTCCCACATAGATGTTGGTGGACTCATTTTCTGCTGCTACAAGATGATGAAGTTGAGGGTGGGTTCCCACACAGATGTTGGTGGACTCTATTTCTGCTGCTACAAGATGATGAAGTCGAGGTCTCAATACAATTCTCCAAGCACTGGAAGTGGAATCCATTTCAACATCATATTATTTGAGGAATCAATGAGGCAACCAATGCTTTGGCCATTGACTCGGGTCTTAAATAGTTTTTCCCACTAGCCATTGCCTACGAGGCATGAACGATTATTCCTTGCAGCCTGGACATTAACACGTAACCCCATGGATGGCTCTTCCTTATAGCTTGGACATTACCAAGTAACCCCAATTATATTTTTTTCGGTCATTTCCTGCAATTGACAACAACAACTATTGCAACAAGAAACTTAGGTATGGTATTGACATCTCGTTTTTGGCATAGTGAATAAATTTGATCACAAACATAGAAAGCATAGGCAAATAAGGTGTTAATTTGTGTTAATTTGTTGTTACAGAGGCAAATAAGCTAACAAATTGATAACAGTAAAGAGATGTACACATAGTCAACATCTATTTTCCTTTACAACATGCTAAGAGAATGAAGCCAAGAAGAAAGAGTTGAACGACTAGCAATGTAATTTACCATTTTTTTTTTAGTTTAATGTACTTGTAGGCGAACATTTCTTCAGTAATTCCTCTGGTATGCAATTGTAATTGAACGTTCCAATGAGCTGAGTTGTTTTTTGGGTAGTCTGAAAGGATTTGACAAGCTCCATGGCCTCATGCTGGTGGTAACATAGCTTTGACAAGCTCCATGGCCTCACGTTGGTGGTAACATAGTTTTGACAACCTCCATGGCCTCACACTATCGATCTGTTGGAAGAAATAGAAGTTGATCCAACATGCAAGCTACAACTAGATAAGGCTCAGCTACACAACACTCATCTACAAAACGCTCATCTACAACGTTTGGACATGACAACGTTTGGACATGACAACATAGTTGTACACCACAACATAAAGTTAATCCTAAATTACCTAAGATACGATAAACAAAAGAGGCATAAACATTAAATGTTTATGAAGTAATGCTAATCTCAAAGCTAACATTAATTCACTCAAAACGATGTATAATGTAATGCACCTTAATGGAGGCTTGAATTGATAAGTTTGAAACCACATATTTCACCCTTTCCTCGATATGAGGCCAAATAAGGCATCAAAGTAAAAACTTAGGCTTAAAAATAAAATTTGAGTTGAAAAATCGTATGATTGTTTCAAAACTTTAGTTTAAATGGTGGATATGTGTAAAAGGATTAATAGTGGATTGAAAAACGGGTTACTAATAATCCCTATAGGGGACTAATAAAAAGGTAAATTACTAAATGAAACATTGTTGAAAAATAAGTAAATAAAAATGTAAATAAGATAACAAATATATTTATATAGGGAATGAGAAAGAAAAATGAACGTGGGAAAGGGAGATAGTCAAAATAGGAATAACAAATATATAACCATAAAAAGGGAGGGGAGGGAGGGAGGAATATGGAGGATACACAAGACCATAAATAAATAAAGATTAAGGGTGGGTATTAAGGGATAATGAAAAGAAAGAAAAATTATAATAAAGTTTAGTGATTGAAACAAAGTATTGTTATAATGATGATTTAAGTTTAAAAGTCAATGAATATAGCATTTTGAAAAATAAATTATTAATTAATTTTAAATTTGCAATAATATTGAGAAGAAAATAAAATAGACAGATTTTAAAAATAAACTTATAAAAACATTATATTTAATTTTCAAAATATTTATAATCAACCTAAACTTCATAATTTATTTGATTAAAAAAAATTAATTATATTGAATTTTCAAAATATTTATAATAAACTTAAATTTTATAATTTATTAATCTATTTAAACAATAAAATATAAAACTTGATTTAAAAACTATTTCAATATAAACATAACATAATAAATCATAATAATTAATTTAATTTTACCAATTACCTAAATTAAAATAAATTTCATTATCTTTCATAACTTTAAAAATTTATTTAATCACATAACAAACTTTCATAAAAATCTTTCAAATTATTAAAAATAATATAAATAAACATAACATAATAAATCATAATACTTAATTTAATTTTACCAATTACCTAAATTAAAATAAATTTCATTATCATTCATAACTTTTAAAATTTATTTAATCACATAACAAAATTTCATAAAAATCTTTCAAATTATTAAAAATAATATAAAACTTTTTTCAATTCTCAATCCACCTTTTTATACGATACAAACAACCCCATGTATGTTACCCGATTTTAATTTTATATTTCAATGGGATTTCCTAATTTTTTTAAATATTCTACAACACCTGCAAAACTTTCTAATTCGGAAAGCAAACCCAAGTATGCAACCCGTTTTTTAATACTTTCTAATTTGGGAAGCAAACCCAAGTATGTAACCCGTTTTTTTATTATTTCATATTGCATGGGAAATTTCCTCTTAGAACCATGGCTGGTGGAATGCAAGCAATGATGGCATCTAAGATCTCGTTGTCAGATCAGATAAAAATATTAAGGCTTATCGTCTTCGAACTTTTTAATATTTTAATAATGTGAAAAAATAAATGAGGCTTATCGTCTTAAACTTTATTAGGCTTATTTTAAAGTTCAGTATTAGGTGGATGTGTAATTCTATGTCTAAGTTTAAGATGTAATTGATACATATCACTTTTAAATAATAAAAATCACTTTTAAATAATAAAAAATGAATGAAAATTTTATATGGCAGTTTTGTTCATATATGTCACTCTTAAACAATAATAAATAAATGAAAATTGTATATGATAATATTGCTGATACATGTCACTTTTAAATAACACGGTACCTTTCTCTAAGAGATGAGAGGAGTTCTTGTGGTCGAACCCTGCTGAGTCTTCAGAATGGATTTTATAATGATGCTACTTTGTAAACAGTTTATATACTAATGAACTTTCTCGTGGAAAAAAAATATCACTCTTAAATAATAATAAATAAAAATTATATATGTTAACTTTAACCTTCTTCTTTAACCCATTATAGAGTGTAAAGAGAAGGGTTACCTTAAAAAAAATTTGATGTCTCTAAAACTTTAGAAAACCAGAGTTAAGATAAAACTATACTGATAAAAAATAACTACACCTCCCCTGATTATAATGGAATTTCCAATTTTTAAATATAAAATTCAAAGCAAACATGCTTTGGGATGGTGTTATGCAAAAGTCTAGTATATAACACCTTCAAACCCCTCTCCTTCCTTGGACGTGCGAACCTTCTTCCTTGCAAGTGGGCAAGCATGGCGACGTGAACGTTGACGCTCTTTGCTTCTCTGTCCGATATCATCCCATCCTTCTTCGTCCCTGATATCGTCGTTTGCGTTTGAGCGAAGGAAACCAACATGAAAACAGTCAATCCAGGCATGGATTCCCCAACGAGGCTTCTCACCTTCTTCATTCTGATTGCGAATTTAATCACCACTTCTACTTCCACTTCCCTCTCCCTGAAGGTAATGCCATGTTCTCTGTTGAGTTTTCAATTTTTTTTTCTTGATATTTTGCTTCTCATTGGATTCCAGTCCCCTAAATCCTCACAACATCTTGCAGGAGAAAGATTCCAACTACTTGAAATCGGTGGTTGAAGCCACCCCATACAGGTCAAACGAAAGCCATGCAGCGACCAATGGGACAATAGCATTAGCTAATGGTATTGTAGAGAGCAATTACAAATTTTCAACTACCTCTTAAAAACCCAAAATCCTATCTGATTATACTAAATTAAATTCGATTTTAAATTTCAATTTCAATTCCAATTCTGAGTCTAAGAAGAGGTTTTATAGGCCTCATTGAAAATATACTGTCATTTACTTCACTGATGCATGTGCAGAACCAAATTGGGGTTATGGATGTGGAAGTGGTATTGGTCCCAATGAATGGGGTGAACTATCGCCAGAATGGTCTCTGTGCAGCACAGGAACTGAACAGTCCCCCATCGGAATTCTCTCCTTTGATGTTACTAAGAACGAACGTGTGGCTTTTGTACAAATAACGCATCATCCAGCACCAGCTTCCATTCTCAATGATGGGAATCTCATCAGGGTTAGTATAAAACCGCTGATCGGACTTAGACCTATAATTTGGATCCTTCTGAGATTTGGGCTTATGTCACTGTGATTGTCGCAGTTGAGGTGGAAGGGTGGCTTTTTGCATATTGATGGTATTCTCTACGAACTTCATGAGGCTCAGTTTCATACTCCTTCTGAGCATACCATCGATGGAAAAAGGTAAAGAATTATCATGTTTGTTTGTGGATAATTTGTAATCTTTATGAAGAGTTTGGGTTTTTGCTCTCTGCTTATGTGGAGAATAAGGAGTATGGACGGGAATACTATAATTTATTGTCTTTGAATACAGATACCCGTTGGAGATGCAGATGAGGCATAAGAATGCAAAAAATAGTGACATGGCTATCCTTTCAATCCTCTTCAAACTAGATGACAAAGATAATAAGTTTCTAGGTCAGGTAAGCTTGCAATTTTCTTTTTCTTTTACTTGGATATGGCAAGGCTTAGGTTTATTGGGCCTTGAGGGTTAGCTCAATCTGTTGGTATCACTCTTGTCAGCTCGTTGCCAGTAATTTGACGGGCTGTGCATGTCCCGAGTTCGACTCCCACGGGATTAAGCACACTAAATCCAGGCTCCTGCTTTACACTGGGTACCATCTTCTGAACAGCTGGAAAGTTTCCTAGGAGTTACTTCCAACAAAGTAGAAAAACTCAAATTTATTTATTTAGGATCTGAGTTGTCAAACATAACTCTGACTCCGTGCTTATTAGACATGCACTCAGGTGCATTGGAGGTCCATGCTAGCACTTATTCATGGGGAAGTTTAYTTTATTATCTTAGTCCATGCAATGTCACACCCACAATGCAAAGACCAGTACATATATACAGTGCTTCCAAATGGGAAGTTCCTTGAAAGAAATGTGTAGAGGAACTATGGCAGTAGGGWTGGCACATGCTCTTCTTTGGGGTCAGACCAAAGCCACTTTTCCCTCTTCAGAGAGCTGATAGAGATTAGAAAGGAAYCTAGTTGTAACCTAAAGGTWCTTAGACCCATGTGTAATGGCCCCTATGGCTATCAGKTTCTTTTTCTTTCTCCCTCGCACATAGAATCTTTCCACTGTAGTCAAACCATAGTTGCAAGGATTTGGCATTTGTTCTAGTCCTAAAAAACCTCAATAGATTGTCAACCTTATCACACACACATACACATGGCTATCAGGTTCTTTTCTTTCTCCCTCACACATAGAATCTCTCCACTGTAGTCAAACCGTAGTTGCAAGGATTTGGCATTTTTTCTAGTCCTAAAAAACCTCAATAAATTGTCAACCTTATCTGACACATACACATGATGCCTCAGAATTTTGAACCATGGTCGATGTTGAAAACTGGGCAGGCTAGGAATTGAACCCTGGACCTGCCCCAGCCATTAGGCAGCTGTAGTTACCACTGAGTTATGCCATTTCATGGCGGCACCCTTAGCGGATCCCTTTGTCTGCTATCCATACCATAGACAGCGAATCCCTTTCTCTACTAGTGCGCTTCAGGGACTTTCCTGCCCCCCGCTTCTGTGAAGTGGTAATTGAATAAATTACCCAAACTTATACTCTGATCCATGATCCCGGAGCCCCCCTTCCCTTCTTAAGAGCTTGTAGTTTTCAATAAATAAAAGGTCGATCTCCTATATAAATTTAGATCCTATCCCTCCTCTTCCCATCTTAAGTGAGGTGCTTGACTAAGCTCGACCTCCTCTTATTACATCTGAAGGTATGGAACCTTGATGCTACATCCAGCAGATATCGGCAAGCCATACTTTGGCACAAGCATCCAAGCAAACCGAAGACCTGCCCCAGGCTGGCAGGCTGCTCTACCATTGAGGTATATGCCCCTTCATGGAAGGCACTCTTACTAANCATTTCAAGAGTCTTTAATTGAGCAGCCAAGTTTGTCATTTCAAGGACATGCTCATGCATTCCACGCGTACCATCAAACTTCATGGTGGTAAGTTTAGCCATCAGTGTCCCAGCAAGAGACTTGTCTGCAGTTTTGAAACGTTTTTCCACAGATTTCAGGAATTCTTTAGCATTTTCATCAGTAGGAAGAGTTGACTTAATGTTGCTTGCCATAGTCATTCGCATGAACTTAAGGCTCAGTTTATTCGATCTTTCCCATGCTTTGAATGTAGATTTTTTTTCTGCACTGCTGTTACTAGTAATAGCAGTTGGTTTTTCAGATTCAAGTGCTACATCTAGATCCAGAACACCAAGGTGAAACTGAACCTGTTCTTTCCAATCTGAAAAATTCATTCCTTTCAAGATCGGGACAGAAGAGGCATGTGAATGCAGCGACACAAGAACTGATACTGCAATCACAAATACATGCTATGTGACATTAATGCTAAGAGTTATAAGCAATTTGAAAAACATGGTTTAAACAATAGTAAATAGTATTACCGTGACCTACCCTTGGGCTAATCTTATGGCAAACTATTTAACAATTATGGTGATTTCCTTTCACCTAATAGGACTGATTCATAAAATATTCACAACTGAGTAGGTATGTTACCTTTGAGTATCCATACTGGCCTCAATTGTGAATATCTATCAATCATCCTACTCCAACTAAATAATCTTTCAAAAATTTGGTGCACCTTTGGGCCAACCTAATATTTTTGTGACTAAATAATTGTGATTTGCAGAGTTATCATTTTAATACCAGGGGAAACAAGTACTAAATTTCAGTAATTTGACTTAATATCTATGAGTCTTTCCGGTTGGACCACTTCGGTGGCTACCAAACCGTCTCTTAATATAGACCTTTAAATCAATGTGATGACTCTGCATATTGATTCAAACAACAATGTGTTTAAACAGAGTGACAGAAAACAAAGTGAAACAATTTACCACTTATAGTATTTGATAATTATAGTCAATCTCTGTGTGCTCACGCTGGAGACCAATCAACGACATGAGATGATAAAGTTCACAGCATATCAGACGGTCACAGTATGGTATTATGGGCACTATTAAGAGTTCAATCTAAAGGTGTGATTGCTACCTCCAACAGTTGAAAAGATTTCAGCAAATAGTGAATTTCCAATTTAGGTGAATTCCCAAAACACAACTCTAAAAATAACTTGAAAATTTAAAGATGCGAATGGACAGTGCAAGCATACAAGTTAAAAATTATAAAACGTTAATAGAACTTGCAAGAACTTACTATTGTCATGCACAGAATATGTCTTACGTAATTAAGTGGTTGATCTAGGGTAATTTAATATTTTTATTTGAATCACTGTAATTTTAAAATGTCTGACCAAAAGCAAAATTCTTTCCCTGATAAGCCCTCAGTATACTATTAGTTCTATCAGTACACACCCTAGATGACTCCGTGGTTTTTGAATCATAGGTCGAAGGGTTTCACCAATCACCAGAATAGGTTCTCTTCTATTGTCATTTGCCTATTCATATCTACACGGACCACATATTCATGTCAAAACTGGGTATGCAGGAGCAGTTAATGGCAAACTTAATTTTCACAGCGATTCACAGGGTTTAGGGTTCACGAAATCGTTAAGCTAATGTAAGTTGCAAATGCTTTTGCAGTAAGCACACAGACGGACCAAAAGCATATGCCCTTTCAAGAGAGACAGCGATTCCTCTATTAATGCATAGCCGAAACAATCACATAAATGCTGGTCCTCAAATGCAACCTGTCTCTGATACCAATGTTAGCATATTTGCAAGCGGAATTTAAATAAATTCATACCTGAATCCATTTAAATAATCAAACCCTCTGCTCCTCTTGCTGCGAGCTTACTTGCTCAGAACGGAAATCGAGTGCACAGAATCCTCTGCTGAAACCCTCTGCTGAAACTGGAAATCGATTTCTCTCTCATAACCTTGCTGCCATACGCCTTCAGATCGATTTGATGGGTATTCTTGAAGGTTCTTTTATAGGCAGAGAGGACCGGTTTCCCCAAGACGGTTATTCTCCACCTGTCCATCAGAGTAGGAGATTCGACCATTCCGTTACCAAGACGGTAGTTTTTGTAACTGTTTTATCATATGCGTCATTTAGGAAATTATTCTTACATTTCCTTCCGGGAATGGCACGCCCCCGATATGAAGAGAAATGGACCAAAATATTTGCGCTTGGATTAAGTGTCATCCTCGACCTTTCCTCCGAGATCTTAACCCTATCTCGCCGTTTCCCTGGCTATAGGTTTTTTTCCTTGAATGGGTTTTCGTGGGATGTGTTTGTGGTACCGGATGTGTTAATAATCACATCGCTCATATGGCTTAGTTTCCTTCTCTTCTGTGTAACCGGAGCGAGTAAAAGCATCCGGGATATCACCGCTCAAAGAATTCCCTTCATTCTTGCAAAGCCTGATCTTGCAGAGAAGCTGTATTGGAAAAGAATAGAAGATCAAGTGCTGAAATCATGGATTGTGGCGCGTGTATGTTCTCCTGAATCTATCATAACTAAATCGATGGTAGTCTCATCAGCCGCACTAGTGGTCACAGTTTGCATTATCAGTTCAGGAGTTGGATTTATTCTGCACGGTCCAATCATAACCATTCCTAGAGGTGTCGAATCTTGGTTAAGATTCATGATAACTATCCTGGAAGTTGTATTCATCCTAGTAGGATGGTTTGTCATAGTTTGGAGGTCGCTTACCTCCATACGTTTTTATCGAAGATATGAAGACAAGTGCTGGTTTAAGCGGTTTTGGGAAGAGGACTTTTGGACAAAGCACATTCTGGAAGAACTAAGAGAGGAAACACGAAAAAACAATTTTCCAATAGAGGATTTTTGGACAAAGCAGATGGAAATAAAATATCATTGGACAAAGCAGATGGACAGGAAAGAATCTAAAAAAACAGGATCTGAAGACAATATGATTAAAAAGATTACCGAGGCAAAATTGAGTAAGAGTTTACTCCTCACATGTCTCTTCTGGCTACTGATTATTGTGGTCTTCTTCAGCAAAGTTTCTCGGTTCCTCATAGAGGTTACGTTGTATAATAGGGTTATCCGCAAACTAGTCTCATTGGTATCAACAGAACACAATGCATAAAATCAGTGCAAAACAATTTTTGAGAACATGGTCGTTGTTGGGGAGACTCCTTGGAGCGTGTTTGCAACAAATCGAAAGGCCATCAGGCAAGCAAACCGACTTTTGAAAGAGGGTCGGGACTATGGCGAATATAGCATTAGGCTGATCAGCTTTCTGAATGCGTGGTCGTCGTCGACACAGAATTAGAGTTTTTCACAGTTGTGCTAGTAGGAATGACGATTCCATTACATATTAATGAGTTGAGTTTTGTTGATTATTTTGGTTTATTTTGAGCTTTTTTGGGTAGAGCTTCCTGTGAGTGTCGCTGGCTGGCTGGCTGCTGATAGATTTGTTATATATTTATAATATAATAATGGTGATGATAAAAATATTTTTAAGAAAGAAACCGGTCATCAAATACCATGATCAAATTATTAAGAAATATTCCCCTACCATGATCAGATTATTAAGAAATAGTGTTATGTGGTTTATATGCCCATACCATGATTAAATTATTAAGAAATAAGATGATCAAATTATTTTTTTGTCCTCATTGAAAACCTTTGTGATCTCGTGAATCGCGAGCCTCCCTGGCTGGCACATTCCGACGAGACATGATTTATGGCTATTGAATAGTCATGCACTTTCCTGGAGCACGAGTCAACAGAATTAGAAGACAAACTGTAGAAGAGAAATCTGCACATTCCCCGCTAATCTATATAATCGGTCATTGGCTCTGTGCAAAATATTCGGATGGCTGCATTTTATGTTTAATCCATTATCGACACCTTCATGATGAGAGGAGCGTGCCATCGATGGCGCAGGTGGTTTCTCACTGTTTTCTCCGCCGACTTGTGTTCCTCTATGAGGGCATCGATAACATTTTCCAAGCGGGTCTGGCTTCTGGTAAGGAGAGACTGATCGAGTTTCTGGTAACCCTGATCTTGTTTGAGCTTTTTGTTTTAAAGTAATGTAATTAATGTTGAGATAAAGTGACTTAGCGTGATCATTGTGGTGCCTTCTGTTTTAATGAGTATTGTGCCAACCTCCCAAATAGTCCGTTGGATTTATATTTGAAGGCACTTGATGATAACAAAATTATCACAAAACTTATTGCCAGAAGACTACGTCCTTTTCTCTCTAAGGTTCTTTCGGAAGAACAGCTCGGCTTCCTAAAAGGAAGACAGATCCTTGATGCCATTGGAGTGGCTCAAGAGTGCATTCACTCGATAAAGACAAAAAAGCAAAAGGCCATTCTTCTCAAATTGGACCTTAAAAAGGCTTTCGATAGCATTAACTGGAATTTTCTGCATCTTGCTCTCATTCAAAGCAGCGTGGGCTTCACGACAACGAGCTGGATTATGGGCTGTATCTCATCAGCCACAATGGCCGTCCTGATAAATGGTGAAGCTTCAAAGTATTTTCACTGTGAGAGAGGGCTCCATCAGGGATGCCCTCTCTAACCCCTTCTCTTCATTTTCATCTTGGAAGGCCTCAGCATTTTACTAAAGAACAAACAAGCAGAGGGGCTTTTGAAAGGGATAAAAATCGTCGATATGACTCATATTCTGCATATCCTATTCGTTGACGACGTTTTGATCTTGTCAAATGCAAATCTTGCTGAATGGTCCACCATTCATTCTATTCTAACTGCTTTTTGTGATGTTACAGGATTAGATATCAATCTTCAAAAATTGGTCTTCCTTGCAACAGATGTCCAAGACCCATTGCTGACAGATTTAAAAGAGTTGTATGGAATTTCATCTCTGGAGTTATCTAAGGGCTTTTCCTATTTGGGACACTTCTTAAAATCCTCCTGCTATACAAAACAAGACTGGGCCTAGTTAATCAACAAATTTGAAGACAAAATACTAAACTGGCATAACAGATTTCTTTCCATGGGAGGAAGATATGTCCTGATAAAGGCTCTAACCTCTTCATTTTCATCTCTTGAAGGCTCAAAGATATTACTAAAGAACAACAAGCGTAGGGCTTTTGAAAGGGATAAAAATCACCGATAGGACTCATATTCTTCATATCCTATTCGTTGACGACGTTTTGATCTTGTCAAATGCAAATCATGCTGAATGGACCACCATTCATTCTACACTAACTTCCTTTTGTGATGTTACAGGTTTAGAAATCAATCTTCTTCAAAAATTGGTCTTCCTTGCAACAGATGTCCAAGACGCTTTGCTTACAGATTTAAAAGAGTTTTTTGGAATTTCATCTCTGGAGTTATCTAAGGGCTTTTCCTATTTGGGACACTTCTTAAAATCCTCCTGCTATACAAAACAAGACTGGGCCTAGTTAATCAACAAATTTGAAGACAAAATACTAAACTGGCATAACAGATTTATTTCCATGGGAGGAAGATATGTCCTAATAAAGGTTGTTCTGGAAAGTATCCCGATTTATTGGATGGCCTCAGCACATATCCTCGGCAACATTTGATTTCTTCGCCAACTTATTCTCCTTCCTTTGGTCGGGCAACAAAAAGAGAAAGGGCTTTCATCTCTGCAAATGGGAGGTGTTATCAAAACCAAAGCCGTCGGGAGGATGGGGCCTCAAAAATCTCCCCCTTTTTTATAAAGCGCTCACGGCTAATACTCTGTGGAGAATTCTAACTAAACCGGGACTGTGGAACAGAGTTATCCAAGCAAAGTATCTCCGTCAACTCCCGGTTCATCTTTGGATCAGATTTGCCTCAGGTAGCCCCTTAAAAGGTTCTCGAATCTGGAAACATCTCCTTTCCTCTCTTCCGGTTCTTTTACAATGGATCTCGTGGATTCCGGGCAATGACTGCCTAATAGAAGTTGGCAGAGATAGCTTCCTTGGATTGGGGAGTAAAGTCATTCTCTCAACCCCTCTTCTAGCGCACCTACATGCAAAAAATATTATCTTTTTGAACCAATGTTGTTATCAGACTACAGAAGGTCCGTATGGAGACTCTTGGATCAGCGGAGCAGATCTTCATTTTGCGCCTGAGCTTCTATCCGAATGGGATGGCTTCATCAAGACAATCAAAGAATCGGGCCTGCGATTTCAAAAGAAACCGGATACTATTAGCTAGACGGGCGAAGACGGCTAGGAACATCTCAAGGTAAAAAATGTATATCTTGCTTTGACTTTAGGTTGCTGGAAACCTATCAAAGACAGTTGGAGACTTAGAATTTGGAAAGATGACTACCCCCTGAAAATTAAACTTTTTGCTTGGATCCTGATTGAAAACAAATTGCTAATGTGGGATAAACTACAAGCTCGTGGCTGGGAGGGCCCGAGCCGTTGTATTCTCTGCAAGTCGGCCAACGAATCAACGCTCCACGTGTTCTTCAATTGTCCCTTCGTTAGAGCGATCTGGACAGGTCTCCAATCCGCGCTGAAGATCACCTTTCCTTGGTCGGGTTCCAGTATTCAAGACTGTTTGTGTATCTGGTTCAAGGAAAACAACACACATAATTTGACCCTTATCCATCTCTGCTGGCGTGTTTGGAAAGCGAGAAATGAAGAACTTTTTCAAGAGAAGACTCCTTCTTCTTCTAGTATCACAAAACTTATCCTTGCAGAAGCAACAAGCCACAGACCGGTGATAAAGACTTTGCCCACCAGTCGACCTGCCTTGATTATCCCTACTGATAGAACAGTGGCCTGGTTTGATGGTGCCTCTCAAAAAGGAGGTACACTTTGCGGAGCTGGGGGGAAAATTGTCTTAAGCTCTCATTCCAGTATTCGATGGACTTTGAACTACGGCATCAGATCAAATACAAAGGCAGAGCTTGTTGGTGCTTGGGCTTCTCTAGTCTTGGCAAGCAGATACACCGAAGACTTGATACTTCTTGGAGACTCTAAACTGATCATTGATTGGTTAAATGGTCTCGCTGACTTCCAAGTAGGAGTTCTTGCAAGCTGGCAAGAGAGAACCAAAGAGGCTGTCTTGTTGTACAAAAATCTTGCTTTCAAACACATCTGTCGAGAAGAAAACAGCGAGGCGGATACCTTATCAAAAAACTCTTTGCTTCTTCCCTCGGGCCATATTTCCTTTGTTGTTTGGGAGGATGGCAATGAAGGTCCTCCAAATAAGATTAAGATTTGATTTATCTTGGTCATCTTGGGTCTGAAACTCATTGATCGGAAGCGACAGTCATGTATCTGAGATGTTAATCTTGATCTAAAGCGTCTTTGATAAGATTTGGTGCTGCAAGTCTTGACTGTCATGTTTAGTTTTTAGGTGTTTTTTGCTTTTCATCCAAAGAGTGTTGCCTGCTGTATGTTTCGGTTTATATAAATTTTTATATCCTTTTGGAATATAAAGAGTATTTTTCTCGTGGAAAAAACAAACTCAACTCATGGTGTGATGTGCTTCTGTTTCATTTTGATAGTTGTTAAGATTTTAAATTTTGTGGGATTTCACTTAATCCGATTTGATTGTAGTCTCATGAGAATCATAGATTGTTTATAGGTGATTTTGATCGTTGTTATGATTTCATTTGTTGTAATTTTTTTAAATAAATTTTGAGATTTCACTTAATCCGATTTGAATGAAAGTATTCTCATGAGAATCATATATTGTTTATAGGTGATGAGGGGTTTTTGGATCTTCCTTTTAATTGTGTATTTCATCAAGGATTCAATTAAAAACATTCTTAATCATTACAGTCATGAGCCTCATACATTTAGTCTGGTCTCCAAGTAAAATGTGATCATTTTGGTGAGATGAAACGCATCATCACTTGCTTCTAAGGAGGAGTACAAGATACCGACATATTTTTTTATTAATATATTTTCGCAATAATATTGAATCAAATCTATATGTGATAGGGTTTTCTTATTAATTCAATTTGGAGTAAGCTAACTACGCTACCTTTTGGGATTCCGATCGACGGAGAACGTCTAATCTTCGGCCACTTGGAAAACCCAAAAGGTAGCCTACCACTGTTCCCGTTTTCGTTTCCATTTTCATTCGCTCCGTGCGCCCCCTGACTCTGCGGCCTTCCCTTCGTGGTAGTTGGGTGAGCCATTAATGCATGGCCACCCTTCTACACTACCTTTGAACTCTCTAACTCGGAGTGAACTCCTGAACTTTTATCCCGCGCAACCTTCTGCAACCATTGCCGACGACTCTGTTCACATTTGCAATCATTGCCGACGGACTGGACTGCAACCATTGCCGACAACGTTGTTCACATTTGCAACCATTGCCGACAGACTACAACATCTGCTCAGGTTAGCAGCACCGTTTTAACCCTCCCTCCTTCCTCTGTTGGTACATGTTGCTGCAGTTGGCAAGCGATCAAGAGCTTTGCCAGGGGCATCTTCAGGAGCAACGCTTCGAACACAGAATGGAGGTTCCAAGTATCTGAAACCAAGTAATGGTCCTCGAGAACACCCAGTTACAAATTTCAAAAACTTCTTTTGTTGCTCTAAATTTAATTCCTTAATAACCACCCACAACATCTCTATGACAGGGTGATTGTCACTATAACCTCTAGAATACTGAACATTTGAGCGCAAGTCATCAACATCCATACCCTTACCCTCCTCTGTTGAGCCTGATATAAGAAGTTGAAGCTCATGTTCGTTAAACATGTCTAACCAATCAGATTGTATCAACTGTCAAACTCCTTGCAAAAAAGAAGAGCTTTGATTACTTATTTGATCATTCAGACGGTGGTTTGCCAAAAGATGAATGAACCTGATAACATTTACATTAGTTACTTGCACATCCTTTCCACCTAGTAGCATTTCCTCTTCCTTTTGTTCACCATACTCATTATTCTCACTTACAAAATAGAGCCCCAGTTGGGAAACATCACCATCATACTTCTTCAGGGACAGAAGATTCTGGTACAGCTCAGGATCCAAAGAAGGCAAATCATGCAAATAGTTATGCTTTTCTTTGAGCTTTCTCAAAAATAATGTGGCAAATGGGATGTCAATTAAAATCCCTTCAAACATAGCCTTTACAAGAATTTTTCCAAGAAACTCGAAATATTGGAGATGTTGAGGATGTATTTTGGCAGATGCAGGATTTGGATAGAGTAGATGATCAACAGTTTCCTTGAAAATCCCATACTGTATATCAAAGGCTATTTTTATTATCTTTTCCATAAGATGTTTGAAAATACCACC